>BQNB010000446.1:47715-63546 GCA_026074375.1 Tanacetum coccineum | reverse complement strand
TTTACTTAATTTACTGTATCTTCGAATAGTTATCTTCATGGATACGGCGTATGTAGACAGAGTGAATACGCCATATTGGGAATTGGTTAAACGCGTTTTCTTGTAAAGTCTTGGCGCAGATACGCCGTATCTCTTTAGTTGGATACGGCGTATTGGTGAAAACTCAGAAATCTTCAAATGTCTTCGTTTTAGCTCCAAATTATACGCCTTTTAGCGTATCTTCACAAAACACTTTGGAATTACTGCATTTATTAACTTTAAAGCAATTAAGTACCAAATAATGCAATAATTATATGAAAGTGGGCAAAACAGATGGGATAAATGATATAATAAAGTGACGATATTTGATGTCATCAATGTTGTCAAGCAAAGGGTTTAAAAGTTAAGGAGAAGTTGGTTCATTTGACGATGGTGGTGAAATTTGAAGTTTTGATTGAAAAGAAGAAGATGTGTTCTCTTGGCTTGATGAGGTTTGATTGGTGGATGGAGTTTTGGATGGTGCATTTGGAGGAGTTGGAGATGAAGAAGTTGTTGTAGGAGAAGGTTTGGTGGTGACATCTTCATCACTAGAGATGTTAACAAATAGTTGTCTTAGAGGGATTATGGTTAGTTTGATTTTCTTGGAAGGGTTAGAAGAAGAAGCTTTGGTGGAATTCATGGTAGAATGGTTTGAGGAAGATGAAGATGGTAAGAAGAATGGGAAGGAAGGCTTATTTAATTTGAAAGCATAGGATCAAAGTAAAAAAATATGAGGATTAAGGAAATAGATTCCAAAAGTGGTTTAGCAAAATGTAGAAAGTTTAGCTGGGTCTAAGAGAGAATAGTCAACTGCACAGAAAATCAGGTAGTTACAGTAAAACTTACGTGACTTTTGATGACGGTCCCATAATTACATGGCGGTCCCATATATATTAGGGGGCTGCCCCTTATTTATGGGGGCCATTCTCTGGAGACAGGAAATTTTCCAGTTCTTCCTGATTTTTTATAAGCCCTGTACAGAAAAAAAAATTCCTAAATTTTTCTTTTTGCAATCAATTCTATTTTATCATGAATCATCTAACACTTAACAATTAAGTTTATAAAACTAACCATCTAAAGTTAAATCAAAGAAACACATGTGCGCATATTAACAAATAGATAAGTCTGCATATCATCATATAGGTAATTATAGTGTATCAAGTTCCATGCAAACAAGTGTTTAGGATGATAAAATCAAAAGATCATCCAAGGCAAGTTATATTGCCCGTACTACATACTATGTAACCACTAAGTAATATAAGTTTAAGTACTTAAGTTTTATAAAGTAGTAAATAATATAGTTAATAATGTCACAAAGCACATTTCCATATTACTCACTTCTTGATATTTCTCCACAAGTTTCTGAGGCCTTTCTCGATTGACCTTAATCCACCACGTTGCTCGTCTCGAATCTGAACTTGACGGTTGATGATTTTGTTTTGACGGGTGTAAAAGGGTTCCAAGTGAGGGTCAATGTTAGGTGGGTTTTGAAATACTTAAGGAATTTCATTTGTTAATGAATTGACGTAATAAATGGGGGGGAGGAGTGCTTGCATGCGAGGTCTCTTTACCATTTCCATCATCATCATCATCGTTAAGATGAGAGGAGGATGGTTGGTTAAAGGCGGAAAAAGAAGAAGTGGAGTAACGACCTCTTCTCATGCCATGATCCTTTCTAGTCTTTTGCTCTTGTTGAGCGGTAAGAGGATTCATAACACGATCGTACAAGACATAAGACTCATTGTACAATTCATGATTTTCATTCATGATGAGTTTAAACAAACGGGTCAATAACATACCATAAGGTAAAATCAACCGCTTTTGTTTAGTGACCCACTCCATTCGTTTTGCCATATAATAGGCAAGGTTGAACTTTTCAGAGTGTACAACACAATAAATCATGTAACAAAGAGATGCAAGAACATGGTCTCGATTACCCCTCAGACAAAAAATGTTTTCCCTGATAATTTCTTCCAAAGGCTTCAAGGTTGGCACAATTTCACGAGTAAGAATTTAATATTCATGAACATCAATTTCTTCCTCATGACGGATGCGACAGACTTGACCTTCTTGATCAATTTGAATAGACAAAATGATGTCATCAGGAGAAGGAGGGTTGGTTTGATATGGACCATCCGTAGGGACACCATATGCCAACTCGTCAAGTGACCACTTGTTAGTAACGACGCAAGCACCCTCGCAAGGTATGTCAAGAATTTGAGCAAATTCTTCAAGAGAGTAAGAAAAGAATTGATTTTGAATCACAAATTCGATGAACATTTGACCTTTGTTAGAATAGTTTAATTGATATTGACTATAAAACTCAAGTATGAAACGAGGACAAATCTGGTCATTAATTTCAAGGAGACACTCAAACTCGACAAAGCTGAACAAAGACCGAACATAGTTTAGATCCGCAAAGTTTTCAAAAACCACCCGACCCTCATGAATGTAGAGACTTTCAAGGTTTCTTAGTTTTTCTTTTATAGGTGTACGGCATTCATGTGATATTATTGGAATATAGTGTCTTGTATTTTTGTGATCTTCGGATGACTTGTGAGGCATGATTTCTTAGAAAAAGAATGAAATCACATTTTATTACCGTTTACTTGTAATTTGTTATGCGCATTGTTTCTAGTGTGTGCCTAAATGTGACAAATGTGGAGTAACGATTAACTCGGCCTAAAATTAAAATCCTAAGAGTTAATCCAAACGCTCCTTAGTTTGATTTTGCTCATCCAAACATGTCAAAAAAAATACATGTGAATTATGTATCTTGACCTTTGTTCATGACATCATTATACATGTGTTGAAAAACATTTTTAAGTTGTATTAACAATGAATAACAACAATTTTTTTATGTTCCTAACGTGAGTGATTTGAAAATAAAATTGGGGTTTTGGTTTGAAATCAATTTTTGACAAACTCACTAATGTATGCAAATTCTATGTCTACGGGAAGCATATTAGTTATACATTGTATCTTAGTAGTCCTAATTGTACAAAATTGAAAGAAAAATAAAAAAATCCTCAATTTTAATTTTTAGTGTTCATCATGAACCCTAGACTCAAATTAAAAGAAAATAGATGAAATGACTTACAATTGATGATCTTTGTGATGTTATGGATGATTATAGGTGTTGATTAGATCTTCAATTTAAGTTTTAATGGTTGATTTTAAATTTTGGGTTGTTTTGTTCGTTTTCGTCGCTAAAGGGGGTGCTTGTTTTTGTGTTTGAAATTTTTTTTAATTAAGTGTTTGTTGATCCCAATAAATAGATCTTAAACTCCTTAGCTTGATGTAAGGTTTAGTTGTATTGAATAGATCCAAGACAACTATGGTAGAAGCTAAAATTGAGAATATCATAAACTATGCGAAATCTAGTTTGTAATACTAAGAAGAACAATGAAACAGTAAAACAATCAAAGACAAAACAGTTTATCAAACTTTCAGCCTTAATATATTAAATACGAATACTTAAAAGTATTAGGGTTATAAAAAACCTTGAAGCTATGACAATGACTCGTTTTGGTACATTGAATTCTATACCTTAGGACCTCTTTTTATACACCAAGGAGTCCTACAAGGCTTACTATCATGTCCTATTTTTTCTCTTGATCTATTTAAACAAATAATATAACATACTCTTTTACATAATATAACTCCATATACTTACTCTTCGGAAGTACTTTTGTTCTCCCCATCTTTCTCTTGTCTTTATCATCTGACAGTAGAATCTTTTCCAAGCTGCTTGTAATCTTCAGCAGTTTAAACCTAGCAGCATAACTTTTGAACTAGATGCATAACTGGAGCACAAAGCAGTAGTTACTTAGAATATTGTATTCCATTCTTCATCAGCAGTACTAAGTTACACTAGCAGTACTAACTTTATGCTAGTAGTTGTAACTTTACTCTAGCAGTACTAACATATACTAGCAGTACTAACTTTTATACTAACAGTACTAATATATACTAACAGTAGTAACTAGCAATAGTAACTTTATACTACCAGTACTAACTACCTAGAATAATTTTCATTAGTATCACCAACAGTACAAAGTATACCTGAGCAGTATTAACTCTAAGAATCATTTTGAAGTCTTTAAATCCCAACAGTGTTCAATTTTAGTGTCTACTGATGGCGGTCCCATATCGCCTGGCGGTCCCAAATATATTGGGGGCCGCCTAGGGTATGGGGGCCGCCCTCAGCGAGGGGTTTTGGACTCAATTTTTGACGAAAATTTTACGAAGAGGAGTGACATTTTAATTTGCATTTCGCGAATTAAAAATGCTTAAAGTACTTCTGATGAAGTATTTAAGTTATCATGACACTGAATGGAACACGGACTATAATTAAGACAGAAGAAGGAGAAGCGGACTAATGTGATTTATGGAATGTATTCCATCATTCCTAAACCAAGACGTAGATAGTTAAAAACGATTCACGTTTAAGGGGTTTAGTAAGAATGTCGGCGATGTTGTCGACGGACGACACTTTTTTGATTGAGATATGTCCTTTCTGGACATTATCAAGAAGAAAGTAGTGACGAATTTCGATGTGTTTGGTTTGAGAATGTTGCACCGGGTTTTTGCTAAGGTCAATCGCGCCTTTATTGTCGCACATGATCGGGACGTCGTCGAGTCGAACGTCGTAATCGATAAGAGCTTGTTTCATCCATAGTGCTTGTTGGCATTCCTTTCTGGCGCTTACGTAGTGGATATAGCAAGAGCGGTTTGTTTTATGTCAAACAACATCCCACGAACGTATAAATACCGTTAGTGCTCTTTCGGTCCACATAATCTCCCGCATGATCAGAGTCGACATATACTACTTTTTCTATGCCGGTCCCCTTAGGATACCATAATCCTAAGTGCATAGTACCTTTAATGTATCGGAAGATAGTAGTACCTTTAATGTATCGGAAAGATCGTTTAACGCTTCAAGGTGAGTGTTTTTTGGGAGCCTCTTAGAAGGGGCACAATGCAATACCATAAAATGATATCGGCCTTACTTGCCGTTGTTTAGGTATAATAAACTACCTATCATGCCTCGATACTTGGTACTATCTACCGACTCACACTCTTCGTCTTTCCTGAGTTTAGTATCGAAGGACATGGAAGTTTTCATTGGTTTAGATTCATCTAAGCTAAATTTCTTAAGCATTTCTTTAATATATATAGATTGATTAAAGAAAATTCCATCTTCTATTTGTTTTATTTGTAGTCCAAGGAAGAAGTTAAGTTCGCCCATCATGCTCATCTCGAACTCGTCATGCATGATTTTAGCAAATTCATCACACATGTCTTGACAAGTCGAACCGAATATGATGTCATCGACATATATTTGAACGATGATGAGGTTTGAACTTTTCTTCTTAGTAAAAAGAGTGTTATCTACCATTCCCATTTTATGTTCATGTTTAATAAGGAAAGCTTTTAATCTATCATACCATGATTTAGGTTTTTGTTTAAGACCATATAAAGCTTTCTTTAGTTTATAAACATGATCTGGTTTTTCAAAGTCAATGAATCCTAGAGGTTGTGCCACGTATACCTCCTCATTGATAAACCGTTCCCCCCCCTCATTGTTGTCTTTATGTTCAGGAAATGCACTTTTTACATCCATTTGAATAATAGCTCAAAGTCTAATAGCATCAAGAATAAGCTAATAGTATCCAATTGAACTCAAGTCTAGCAACTGGGGTATAAGTTTCATCATAATCGATGTCCTCTTATTGATTATAGCCTTGAGAAACTAACCTAGCCTTATTTCGAGAAACAATACCGTTCCTGTCTAACTTATTTCTAAACACCCACTTAGTTACTATAATTGTCATATTCCTAGGTTGTGGAACTAACTCCCAAATGTCGTTAGCAATGAGTTGATTTAATTCTTTCTTGCATATCGACTATCCAACTATCAGCGTTAAGGCTTCATCAAATTCTTTGGTTTATAGTTGATATAAACAAAGAAGTTACTTTGGTTTGGGCTTGTGATCTAAGGGTTCTTTGGTTAAGGTTGGGTTTTCCTATGTCATATTTTTTTTATGGATGGTTCTGATTTTCATATTTGACTATTTCGTCTATCTCTAAAGTGTCATCCACAATGTATTTTTTATGGTTTCTTTCGGTAACCTTAATCGCTTCTTCTTATCTTGTCATCATCACAAGGGTGATGTCCTAGAGGGTGGAGGAGTAGTTCATCGAATGTTATGTTAAGTGGTTCTTTGGACGTCCTGTGTGTTATTTAGGATGATGTCTATGCTTTACTATTTTAGAGTAACCTACAAAAGATACCTTCGTTTGATTTGGGTCAAAATTTGTAAGGTAGTCTTTGTGTTTAAAATGATGCATCTTGTTTCCAAACACTCTAAGTAATCCAAAGTACGGTTTCCTACCTTTACAGAGTTCGTTAGGTGTTTTCCTAAGATGGCTCTAATTAGGATTCGATTGAGGATGTATGTTGAAGTATCTACTGCGTTACACCAAAAATTTTATGGTAACGATTGTTCATTCAACATAGTCCATCATTTCTTAAAGTGTCCTATTTTTTTCTTTCAACCACGCCATTTGATTGAGGAGTGCTTGGAGCTGAGAAGTTATGTGTAATTCCATTAGCATTACAAAACTCTCCAAACTGCACCTCATTATCAAATTCCCTATCGTGGTCGGTTTTATTGACACTATTGTACTCTCATTGGTTTTGTATTTTTTAATAAATATTTCGAATGATCGAAGCTTGGTTTTGTGACCTCTCTAAAGAATCTAGTCCAAGTATACCTAGAATAGTCATCTACTATGACTAAGGTTTAGGTTTGTTGGTAACCAAAAAACACTTTCACTTCACCATTTGAATAAGAAAAAAAAAGTAAGATATAAGAGAAGAATTTAGAGAAAGTTTAGAGAGAAGAAATAAATAGAGAAATTTAAGATGGGATGCCATGATAAGAAAATTAGAGAGAAGTTAGAGAGAGAACCTAAAGAGAAGAAAAGAGTGGTTGATTAAACTTGTGAGAAAATACAAATGAACCAACACCCTCTCCACACTTGGAGAGGGGTATTAATACTTCTACCTAGGCCGACCTCTTAAGGCTTTGTTGGGCCATAGGTTTTGTCCATTGTGTCAGGCTCGGGATTACTTTGGGCTTAGGCCCGATACACATACAATATTAGATTAGCTAACGAGCCCAATACCCGTAACTTAGCCAATTATAACATATAAATAATAAATGACCGAGACCTAATATTCCTAATGAACGAACTTCTTGTTCGACTCAATATTTTGAGGCTAATAATCTCCCCTGAAGTGAGTTCATTGTGACAATCCTTCATGAGATCAATGAGATTGCTTTTGTCGTTAAGATCCTATCTTTGGCTTGGTCTTTATCTTGTTGTAGGCTTGTTCCTTCATGTTGTGTGATCTTTGATCTTAAGCCTTTGTCATTCTCTTTCAACTTCGTCTTTACGTCTGAGATCTTTAAATCTTTATCCTTTTGTCTTGATAATTTACTTTTATTTTTTGGGGGGGCCGCCTTGCGATCTTGTGTCTTGACCAACATGCTCATACTTTGCATTATCTTGAAAGCTTGCTAATAATCTCCCTTGATAGACTTGATATCTTGAAGGAAGATCTTGAATATCAGAGTTTGCAAAAGTCTTTGTCTTTAAATCTTGAGCTTTCTTTATTCTTGAATCTGATGCTTCTAGATATGTTTGTAGTTTAGAGCGGAGCATGTGGTTAATTGAATCCGACTTCATTGGATATGGGGAATACCGCCACCACCACATAACCTGCAAGTTTACGTTAGTGATAATCAATAGATATGGACGAGATTGTCTTTGTCACTTCGTCGAATACGGTTGCAATAACCACGGTTCCCCGTTAATCAGGTATATATACTGCCTTATGTGAATCAGATAGATTCATATGAATCTTCTTGACATAGGGTTCACAGGGCACTGGCTGTTCTCGTTACGAAGGTTCTCTAAGCAGCATCACGTGAGTGAATCAGATAGTTACTATCTTTCTGATTAAGCTGTCAATTCATTTACTGGAACAAGTTTGATCACCATAGATCGCACTCATCGTTTCTTTCGAGTTGACAAAAGTTTGATTCATATAAAATCGCGCAAGTCACCTACCAAGTGCTTGTTTGACGTGGGCTCAAGCAGGATTTCCATGTTTACGATGAATACTTAAGTATCACTCAGATGTTCTGGGCAAAAATCACAAGATAATGGTAGGACTCTTGTTACAGCTTGTGAATTATGGTGTTTCAACAAGTGTTTTGTCATGGAATGATGGTCCTAATGGATTTATATTATTGATCTCTTGGTATTAGACTGATTAGTGCCTTTTTGGTTTTAGTACTCGAGGGCGGGACAGACTGCCATCCTTTTCAATATAACTAACTCGGAGTTTTCTTAAGTGAGAAAGTTAATAGAAGTCGTGTGTATCTTCGTGACAAATGAGACAAGTTTCTGTTGAGAGAAACTTAAATGGCTAGGAAGGGTTGTGCATTGCATTACTAGGTCCATGATGTCGTCTTTAATATCAGAATTCATCTTTTATGAAAATCGATAGATTATGTATTAACCCGATTTCTACCTAAGTTGTGTAGAGGGCTGCTTTGTTTTCACCCTTTATCCATACATTTCTTTTTAATTCTTCAACCCCTTCAATGCTTACCAAGACGTCATTACTAACACCTTGTTGTGATTGTTCCAGTGTTAGCTCAATCTTAGTCGGCATTATTCCCTTATACACATTCATCTCCAATCATACCTAAGGACTGCTATTTCTAACTATGGAGTGTCCTTAGGTAGATCCCTCCGGTTCTGGTTGATTCATATAGGACTAATACCTAACCTAACCACCTTATGACTTCAGAATCGTCATGAATTAAGATGTTGTTGGGTATGAGATCGTAACCATAAAACCTTTTTCGAAGAGTATAAACAGCACTTTGAGTCATTTAGATCACTTATTATTTTCAAGATTGCATTTTAATTATATTTCTCCCCTTATTTTAAATACTAATTTACTTAGTTTTTGAAATACCATGTGATTAAAATTTTTCATGAAAATACTATGGAGAAAACTTTTTATACTTAGCAAGGAATGTATGGAAATTAACTTGTCCACCTCAACTGTTATATGTTCTGACACAAAAAAAAGAATGATACCAAGTTGTAAAAATGAATATAAAATTGAGGGTTAGCATTGATTGAGCACACAATTTTGAAAGACTTCTGAATGTCTTTGAAGAATTCTTGAAAAATTGTGCTGACCACGAAATCATCTGTTACTAACTTACAAATCTATTGAGTAGTCATTAGTATTACTGAGTTGTTATTAAGACTTTTTATAATGTTTGTAATACATAAATATTGTCATGTTATGATGTATCCAAAATCATTAAAACTTGGTTTTTTGAAAAACTCTCCCTCAAACATTGACTCATTTTGAAAATGACACCAATGTAGAAGAATTGTCTTGTAAACTTGATGAGGGTTAGAGTGTTGTGTTGAACAACAATTTGAAAGATTTTGAATGTATCATGAGAAATTCTTCGAAATTGTGTTCAACATTTTGAAAAAACCAAATGTTAGAAGACTTTTCTTTTAACTTTAAGGATAAGTGCATAAAATGTACACTCTTCCTTTGTGTTCGGGTGCTAGTTGCAATCTGGGAGCAATTTCAAGTCTTGCAAGAAAAAATTAGGATATGACTTGTTTCAAAGTATTTGAAATCCTGCTTGAAACTTACTTTACCACCCTGTTCTTGTCATGTTTAATGACATTTCTAGGCTCGTAAATGTTATCGATTCAAGAGGGACATGTCAAGGAAGATTCTTTTTTGTGAAACATTTTTGATTTTTTTTTATTTTATATTTCTTTTTGAAATTTTAAATTTTTGTATTTTTTTTTTGGCTCAAAAAAAATATTTACATGTTTTCGTCCTCAGCTTTGTTATGTGTTGTTGATAGTAATTCCCACTCTTGTGTGATGTATAGGCTGTCTTGTTGCTGGAGGACAACTTTTAGGAACAGTGTGGAACCAATGGTACTGTTCATTGTTGTGGTCATGAATTCCGAGTTCTGAACTGTTATGATTAGAAGTCATTGCTTGTTTATCAGATTAGAATTCCTTGAAGCCCTGGTTTTTGAGATATCAGTCTTTTCAGCAACCAAACTCTGAGTCCTACTTTTTTAGGATGAAAGATGTACATGCACTTAAGTAAAAGTAACTGCATGACATCAGAGTTAGTTCGCCATTCCATATTTGTTATGTGATATCTTCATTTGGACCATTTGAGGGTTTCATGTCGACTTGTTGTGCTAGAGGTGAATGTCTTTCCAGTGGAAAACCCACCTAAGACACAACAGAAGATTTGGGAAAATTTTCCCGTCATTTCACTAAGACAAGTCTAGGAGTCTTTGTTTTCTCCTTGCACAACAGAAGTCTTTTTGATTGAAAACATATGTCTTTTGGGATTTGTTCTTTATGGTTTCTTTGCAACACTTAGTTGCTCTAGAGTTGGTTTTCTGTTCGTTGTCATATTGATGGATCCTTAGCCGCGAAGGTGGATTCAATTCAGGAATTTTGTTACATAAGAATCGTGATTTGCATTAAAGACACATTTCAGACATGTCAAGTAGATAAACTGTTTGGAGTCAGAAAAATTTCTAGAATTCCTAGAGTGTTCTGCTATGGGCAGAGTCTTTGTCGTTATGTAACTAGTCTTAGATGCAGGCCAATTCCTAGATGTTTGAGTATGGTTCCTAGGTTTTGGTTTGCTACCATTATCTGTGCTTTGCGATTTAGCAGAAGGTATCACACTAGGTTTGGAATTCCTACCTATTTCTTGTGTCTTTTTCTTAGCTTCCTCTAGGTAGTGATTATGAACCATGTCATTTGAGCTATACCTAGATGAGCTAGGTGCAATCATGTGATGAGGATTTGCAAAGGCAGATTCTCTTTCCTTAGGAAAATAATGTGTAGTGACTGGTTTTGACAAATCGTTATTGACATCAACTTGGGAGGCAAATCGTGGCTTTTGAAATTCTAGGTCGTTCAGACTTAAACGCAGTCGGTTGTCTAACAGCTGATTGGTTTCTACGTGATTGTAAAATCGGTTTCCCTAAGATTGATGATTTTGCAAACTTAGTATTCATACAATTTCTTGTTAATTTTCTTAATCAAACTTTTTAATGCCTGATATGCAAATTCTTTTTCCTGAAGTTGAGCTTTGAACTCAGCATTTTGAGTAATCAAAGAAGTTCTGTGTTCTATAGTCTTAGCTCTCTTTGTCTTGATAGAATCAAATAGTTCTTTGTAATGCCTTTTTAAAAGTACATTATCCTTAACGTAATTTAGCCCATTTTTGTTCCAATTCGATGTTTATTGTTTCAATAATCTATGGTCATGATTAATCTGGCTGTACTATACTTTTACTTTCAAAATTGACCATTATGTTGCCTTCTTTTAAAGCTTGATTTTGATATTTAAGTTCAAGATTAATACAATGTGTTTCCATTCTTAAAAATCTTTTTGAAATTGGGCAACGGTCTTTTTGAGACAAATATTTTCATATTCGAGAGATTGATTTAAGAGTTTAGTTGTCTGGTTATCGTTAATTTAGCAAGCAACAGGACATGTGTATGGACATTGTTCAGCATTTTGGTCAACCTCTCCTTCATTATTAAATTCAGGTAGCTCAATATGTTGTTGTCCTGTAGCAAAGACATTGATTTCAGCAGTCGTTTGTACCTCAGCCATTGGCTCTTTATTATATATGGGTTTGATATCTGCATCATCAGCATGTGCATCATTCCCTGATCTACTGCTTGTATCCTCCTCTTTTGATTTTGTCCCACTGCTTTCTATGTCAACCAAACTAGCATTTAATGCTTTACTTGTATAAACATTTTCCTCTATTATCTGCATCTATCTGTCATTCACCCTGTTGTCATACTCTCGTTTATGATGTGCTCTTTCATCAATTGACTTCTTAACAGATTCCATGTGGTGGATCAGTATGTAATGGAATTCTAGAATCTCGAGTTAGTGTAATGTAGGCAAGTAGTTGCGTGTTATTACATCTTATTCATCATCCAAATACATCCGTGACTGGATGAACATTTGAAACTGTCTCTCGAGTACTTTAAAAGCAGCCATGGATCCAATCTCTTGAAATTCTTCGTTGTCAAGTGGCCTTTCTAGTTGATCCATGTTTAGGAACATTGTGCCTATGAAAGTCTCTACATCTTGACCAAAGAGTGTCACAAATGCACGTTTGAATCCAGACTCGGTTCGAGTTCCTTTTAAGTTGTTGTTTGAAAGAAGCTTGAGGTGTGAATGAAGTCATCGAAAAGATACCATGCAACTTTCTTTTGCTTTGTCTTGAAGTTATTGCATTTGTTGTTCTTCCGAATTCAAACACGAATATAAAGTATCTTTCGTTTCCATTTTATCGTGAATTGAAGCAAAAATGATTTTGTAGGATCTTAAGTAGGTAAAGTGATTGTTGTTGTGGATTGGAATCAATTGACGTCCACGGGATTTTACAAATCTTTGATTTAAACCGAGAAAAGAAATAAAATCTTTTGCGGGATTTTACAAAATCAAGAAAAAACCGTGAAACAGTGATTAATTGTTGGTGAAATCGTTGTTGAAACTAAAGTATTTGAGCTTTTGTTGGCGAAAAATGAGCTTAAAACGATGAACGATGCACAAACGTTGAACTTTAAATGAGAAACGGTTGATTAAAACTCAAATAGGGACAAATGGTGTTCAAACGATTCACTTTGGAGGACTAACGGTTGATTTACAACTTGTAAGGACTAACGGTGAAAAACACATTTAACAATGAGTGTTAATAAAGACACGAAGGATGAATGTGAATTTGTCTTCAAATCCAGGGACCAAAAGTGTCAATTTCAAATTAAGTTTAATAAAACTAACTTTTCTTTAATATATTTAGATTGATTAAAGAAAATTCCATCTTCTATTTGTTTTATTTGTAGTCCAAGGAAGAAGTTAAGTTCGCCCATCATGCTCATCTCAAACTCGTCATGCATGATTTTGGAAAATTCATCACACATGTCTTGACAAGTCGAACCGAATATGATGTCATCGATATATATTTAAACGGTGATGAGGTTTGAACTTTTCTTCTTAGTAAAAAGAGTGTTATCTACCATTCCCGTTTTATATTCATGTTTGATAAGGAAAGCTTTTAATCTATCATACCAAGCTTAGGGTGCTTGTTTAAGACCATATAAAGCTTTCTTTAGTTTATAAACATGATCCGGTTTTTCAAAGTCAATAAACCTGGAGGTTGTGCCACGTATACCTCCTCATTGATAAAACCATTTAGGAATGCCCTTTTTACATCCATTTGGAATAGTTTAAAGTCTAAAGCACAAGCATAAGCTAATAGTATCCTAATTGACTCAAGTCTAGCAACTGGGGCATAAGTTTCATCATAATCGATGCCCTCTTGTTGATTATAGCCTTGAGCAACTAACCTAGCCTTATTTTGAGAAACAATACCGTTCTCGTCTAACTTATTTCTAAACACCCACTTAGTTTCTATAATTGTCATATTCCTAGGTTGTGGAACTAACTCCCAAACGTCGTTAGCAATGAATTGATTTAATTCTTCTTGCATGGCAACTATCCAACTATCATCCGTTAAGGCTTCATTCACATTCTTAGGTTTTATAGTTGATATAAAACAAAAGAAGTTACTTTGGTTTTGGGCTTGTGATCTAAGGGTTCTTTGGTTAAGGTTTCCTATGACATTTTCTAATGGATGGTTTCTAGATTCCTTAATATTGACTATTTCGTCAATTTCTAAAGTTTCATCTACAATGTCGTTTTCTAGGTTCTTCTTTTCGGTAACCTTAATTGCTTCTTCTTCATCTAAGTCATCATCCACCAAGGGTGATGTCTTAGAGGGTGGAGGAGTTTCATCGAATGTCACGTTAAGTGATTCTTCGACTTTCCTAGTGTGTTTATTTAGGATGATGTAGGCTTTACTATTTTGAGAGTAACCTAAAAAGATACCTTCGTATGACTTTGGTTCAAACTTTGTAAGGCAGTCTTTAGTGTTTAAAATGAAGCACTTGCTTCCAAACACTCTAAAGTAATCTAAAGTAGGTTTCCTACCTCTTAAGAGTTTGTAGGGTGTTTTTCCTAAGATGGCTCTAATTAGGATTCGGTTGAGAATGTATGTTGAAGTGTCTAATGCGTTACACCAAAACTTTTATGGTAACGATTGCTCATTCAACATAGTCCTACTCATTTCTTGAAGTGTCATATTTTTCCTTTCAACCACACCATTTGATTGAAGAGTGCGTGGAGCTGAGAAGTTATGTGTAATTCCATTGGCATTACAAAACTCTCCAAATTGCACCTCATTATCAAATTCCCTACCGTGGTAGGTTCTTATTGACATTATTGTACATTCTAATTGGTTTTGAATTTTCTTACTAAATATTTTGAATTGATCGAAAGCTTCGGTTTTGTCCTTAAGGAATTTTTCCTCTGTAACTCCGTACGGCGGATGGACCGAAGAGATCCATATGAAAGAGTTCTAAGCATCTAGTCGTTGAGACTATATTCGTAGCCTTATGACTGGCATGAGCTTGCTTTCTAATTTTGAAAGCATCACAAAAGTGTTGATCAAATTTAAGCTTAGGTAAGTTTCTAACTAATTCCTTAGATGTTAACGATTAAATGAGATGCATATTTGTGTGACCCAATCTCCTATGCCACAACGTGGAGTTTTCATCAATCGTTGCTAGACAAATTTTGTCTTTAGGCTTATTTCCTAATTTCATTACATATAAGCCTTTCTTCCTAATACCTCTATCTATGACCTTACCATCCTTAGTAATTTCACTATCATGTTCAGAGAAAGTTATTCTACACTTATTATCACATATTTGTCATATACTTAACAAGTTAAATCTTAAGTTATCTACATTACATTATCTATTTTGAGAGAGTCATTTGAAATCGTACATTTACCAATGATGTTACCGCGAAGATTGCTACCAAAAATAACATTACCTCCGTTGTATGCCTTGTAGCTTGAGAAGAGCTTTCGATTACCCGTCATGTGTTTGGAGCTTCCGCTATCCTTTATCCACTCATTGGGTTCCAAGTCGACTCCAAGGCATATCTATTTATATAAGGCAACACCTCAAACATTTGGTCCCCAATATCTCATGGTCCAAAGTTGTTAGTGCTAAACATCCTTTGCATTTGATGCAATTGGTTGGGATGTAGAAATTGAAGACACATTTCCCATGGCATGTAACTTTGTCGTGGGAAGTTGTTCCAAGTTACAGGAAAACCACGAGGTTGATTTTGTCAACCAATGTTTCTTTTTGGTTGCGGTGTTTTAGGACGATGATAATTATTTATAACTCTTCTAGGTGGTGGAGTTTTTGATCTAAAATTTGGTTTTGAAAATCCAACTCCGGGTTTTGACAATGGCTTATAGAATTGCTTGACTTCTATTTCACTAGCAATAGGAACTTTTACATTGTTTACTATTATGTGTTTTTGTCTAGGACCCAAAATAGATTTTTGAAAAGACACATTTTTCTCAGATTCAGGTTTACCAACTGGTGGCAGTCCCATAATTGTTTTGGGGGGTACCTGAACACTTTGGGGGCCGCCCATATTTATGGGACCTCCATCAGAGGACGCCTTTTTATGAGCTTTCACAAATTTTATTTCCTTAGTTCCACTAGATGATGCTTCAAATGAATTAAACCCTAAACCTAACTTTTCACC
>BQNB010000446.1:40000-46170 GCA_026074375.1 Tanacetum coccineum | reverse complement strand
CTCAACACAACAGTTGTCTAAACCCTCACAAAAACAAACACACTGGTTACACACAAAAGTGTTGTTCATTGTGCTGATACCCAGGAAAAACAAAATGGGCACGTGAAAACGTAACCTACCATGATTACCAAGCCACTCTTCTTACTCAATATGTAGATATCGGGTTTAGTACCGGTGGTGTTTATGGCTTAGATTACCTTCATAATTATTATAACACAGGTTAGTCATTTCTCAATATCATTTTGTGTTTATATGATAGAAACACAAAAGGGTTCGGTTTTCATTTCAACTAATGTATGTTATATCTTTATTTGTGGATTTAGAGTTTTAGTTAGTTACATTGATAATATTATGTTATACTTATGCTATTTGATGATAATATGTCGTATGTTGCACTTATGATAAGTTTTTTTTTTATTGTTGCATTTATTCTATTTGTAAATTTTTTGTCAGATGTGGCACTGATAACTTGTGTTTTAGTGTATTAAAAGTCTGCAAAATCTATGTTAAATGAGTGGGGAAAGTAGCTATAAGTTAGTGTTGTTTCGTATGTGGCCTTTAGGTGATGTTTGTGTTTGATGATATTTGGTAACGTATTGTTCGTGTTTATCTTGTGATATTTGATGGTTAAATGTTAGATTGTGTTATTAATGATTGTTATGTATGATTTAATGCTTTTTGTTGTAAATAATATCAACTCTATTTGGTAACGTATTGTTCGTGGGCTAAACTACTTTAATAATGACATATGTCTTGGTAAATACCTACCGGTCGCTAAACATAATCTTTCTCTGGCAACGGTATTATCGGTGGGCTAGACTACCGTAATACTGACTAACACATGTAATACATATTTCGTTTATATTTTTTATATTTTGCCATTTTTGTTAACATTTGGTTATATATTCAAATTGTTATGTTTCTATGCAATTTGGTGTATAGTTCCTAATGTTTTTACCTTAACTTGCTTCATAGTTTTCATTTTAACTTGTGTATGTTATATATTTATTAGTGGATTTTGAATTTTTAGTTAGTTACTTTGATACTATTGTGTTATACTTATGCTTTTTGATGATAAGGTTTTTGTCTATGGTTGCATTTATTCTATTTGATAATATTTTGTCGTATGTGGCACTAATAATTTGTGTTTTAATGTATTAAAAGTCTCCAAAATGGATGTAAAAAGTGGGAAAAGTTAGTCATGGTTTTGTGTTATTTGTGGCGTTTTGGTGATGAATATGCATGATACATACTCTGTGAAATGTGTTTATCTTGTGATATTTAATGTTAAAAGTTAGATTGTGTTATTGATGATTTTTGCGTACGATTTAATGCATTTTGTTGTATATAATATCAATTGCATCGTTTTTATTTGGAAATAATAACTTTTCATAGCCAATATGCTTTAGCTTTCCACTTTTTATCAATTTGTATGTTGTGTGTATGACTTTTATTGTTTTATTTTGATATAATATTGTGATAACCGGTGATTTTCCTAGGTCATAGTATCGTAAAATACTCTGACTTTATATTTTCATACTACTATCTCATTGAATTTCTATAGCACAACTCGGATTTTGACTTCTAAACAGTTAGGTGGCTAAGCTAGCTGTCATCCATACAAATTGTCTACTATAATAAATCATTTTTATATCAAATTATCACCTTTTAAAGATTTTCGTTTGCATTTAGTCATTTAATCGGAAATTTTTCGCGGTTGCAATCGAAAAAAACGACACAAATCTAAGTACCGCTGAAAAATTTATTTCAATTACTTTATTAAACTTTTATACAATATAAAAGATTTCATATTTCAAAAGAACCTTGCTTAAAACGCGAATTTTCGGGTTTACGTTAAATTTAACGAAACAAGAAAAAAACTACATAAAAATTTAAACTTACAAAACATGGGATTCCCTTCTATTTTTGTACCATGACCGCCTCCCTTGGAGACAACATAGCTAAAATGTTGCAACCATGTACTCTATATTTTGTCTCATATTTTCATTTCAAAAACACACACATAAACACCAAAAATTACACACAAGAAAATCCTCTCCTCTTTCCTACTCCTTGGTTGATCGATATACACACACACACATCATTTTCATATATTTTTCAACTTTTGTCAAGAACACAAAAGCTAAAATACATTCGGGTTTGATTATAGTGGACATTTGGGTAAATAAAATAACATTTGGGTTGTTTGGTTAAGCTTAAATCCTCTCCTAAAACCCTCATTTGTAAGTCTTTGTTTCATTGATTTTCTTGTACTTTTATGCTTATAATCTTGCTAAAACACTAGTTGTACAATGCGTTTTGTAAAAATCTAAACTTTAAAAGTGGTGAAATCACATAAAGGGTGTGTTTGGTTCGAATGTAAAGAAAAGGGAAGACAAGGAAAATATCATTTTAACATTTTGGTTGTGTTGGTGAAATAATATTTTGGGTCATAAAAGCTTATAGCTTATTCGGCTTATTGATAAGCACACAAATGCTTATTTGTGCTTGTTTTAGTCGCGACACAAAAAGGAAAGAAAAAGGGATTTGTATTTTGGCTCATTCATAATTTTCGGCATATATGCTTTGCTTATTCGTGGCTTATTTTGGAAACTAAAAGGATTTCGAGCTTATGAGTTTATTTTTTTAGCTTATCGCGGCTTATTGGGCCTTTTGGACTCTCGGCCCAACAAAGAAAATAAGCCGTAGCTTATTTGGAAGCTTATTTGTCTCTGCTTATTTTGTGTCTTACATCCTAGCTTATTTTGATACTAAAGTGCTTATTTACTTATTTGATAGCTTATTGGACTCGTTTTTGGGCTTATTATATTTTTGAGTTGTTTGTTGGGCTTATGCATGTCGAACGGCCCAACAAGACCTAATGATATCTCGGCTTATTTTTGACTTATTGATCTAGCTTATTTTCATAAACAAAGTACTTATTTGCTTATCCTATTTCTTATTGATCTATTTTTAGGATTATTGTATTTTAAAATATTTGTGTGGGCTTAATGGACCAAAAAGCCCAATAAGGTTAATATAACTTTCGGTTATGTGCAATCGGGCTAACTAGAAAACTTAGATTGGGCTTTAAGGCCCAATGAATAACGGGCTAAACGTGGACTATATACTTGTAAGACTATTAATGGCTATAGAGCCCAATGACTATGGGACTTAACTTGAATTTTATTTTGGATTAACGGACTAAACAATTGGGCTAAAAATGTGGCTAGTGAAATTGGGCTAATATTTGACTTATAGCCCAATGTGTGAAAAACTAGTAAAAATAAACATTTAAAATGGATTTTAAACGATTTATACTTATATAAAATTTTGTATAGTTTATATAGTCGTTTGGAAAAACATGTTTGATAAAACGTAGGTTTTGGTTTTTGTCGAAAATTGATTTATTGAGGTAAAATGTTTAAAAATAAAGTTTAAAACCTTGGGAAGCGTTTATAAACAAACAGATCATGCCGAAATTTTATAAAATTATTACACATAGAAATATCTTTACTAAGACTTTCTTCCTTAGAAATTTAACAAAAAAAGACAAAATAATAAAACATTATTTTAATTCCCGACTAAAAGACAAAAAATATAATTTCATTGAAAAACATCTATTATGTTGCGTAGGCGTTTAAAAACATGTTTAACATCTATATCAAATTTTTTTTGTCTAAATAACTTAGGGATAGGGTAAATAGCCGAGGCATAATTAAATTCTTATTTCTTTAATTCTTATTTCCTTAATTCTTATTTCTTTAATTCTTATTTCTTAAATTCTTATTTCTTTAATTTTTATTTCTTTAAATTTTATTTCTCTAATTCTTATTTCTTTAATTCTTATTTAAGAAATAAGAATTTAGAAATAAGAATTAAAGAAATAATAATTAAGAAATAAGAATTTAGAAATAGACCTACAACTACACCTAGTAAGCAAATAGAAACAGAAATTAAGCAATCCAAACAAGCCAAAAGCTCCGAAAAGCAAATGACCATTTGGCTCAAAATTGTTAACACAGCCCTTAGGGGGACTTTTGAGCTTATTTTTAAGCAACTAAATAGAACCTTATGAAAAAATAACTTGTAAAAACTTAAAGCTTATATTATAAGCTACCTAAAACAACAATCAAAAAGCATTTTAAAAATCAAAATAAGCAGGAATAAGTTAATGAAAAAGGTGTTTTTACTGAAAATTTGACTTTTTGGATTTTGAAAAATCTAACTAAAATACTACTTTTAAGCTAAAATTAAGGTGAACAAACAGATCCTTATGGACCTTAGACCTCCAAAAAGATCAAAATTAGACCTCAAAGAGCAAGTAGCAACTTTCAAAAAGCATTTTGAAATTCAGGATAAGCCAGAATAAGCAAATGAAAAAGCAGTTTTTCAAGATTTCCAACACTTAGTAAAATTTTGACAGACTTGGTAAAAACCAAACAACACTTGCATATCCTAAGGACTTTGTTTCTAACTTGTTTTAATACTTGAACAAACAAAAAAACAGCACAAAATCACAAGTTTCAAAGATCTAATCAAATAAGCTATGAGTTCACATATTCAAAGAACAAGTTTTATAAACTATGATTTTGAGATTAAACACATAAAAACTTAAACAAACTGATTTTTATCACTACTTTTATCTAATAAAAGTTGACTCAAGAGCAAAAAGCAATTTTTTTTGACCCACTTTGACCCATTAAATCAGTTAATCCAAACACCCTTTTTAAAAACTAATTTCAACATTTTAAACTAATTTAAGACAAAACTTTGCACTACCAGATATCTTATAAGTCTAACAAACTATAATAAGCAAATTTTAACCACAGATAAGCACTCAAATAAGCTAGAACAGATTATGCTACTTAATAAGCTAATTAGACAGATTTTTATGAAAACTTGCACAAATGATTTTTAAACTATAACCTAAGTATTTTAAGCACAAAACATCTATAATAAGCTATAATAAGCATATATAAGCAAGCAATAAGCACCACTAAGCAGACAATAAGCAAATACAGTTAATAAGCTAAAACTTGAAATTTTGAAACTTACAACTCCCTTTGCTTAAACAAGGGCACAATAAGCTCTATAAGCTGATCTACAAGCTCCAGCTTGTTAGAAACAAAGCTTGTTTCCATTTCTAGCTTATCATCTATAATAAGTGTAAAAAGCTTAATTTGATATTCTCAAACACTTTCAAACACAATTTAACAAGAATTTTATAAAAACTGATTTTTAACTAAAACTTGAAATTTCATTAATTCTTAAAAGAGGTTACAAGACATTGAAAATAAGCTAAACTACTACTACAATAAGCTGTAAACTACTACTAGATGCCTTATCATGGCTACAAGTGATCCTATATATACTAAAAAGCTAAGAGTCTTGGGTCTTCACTAGTGTTTCTTTTGTGAGTGAGAAGGCATTTGTGCTAGTTGTGTGAGTAAGTCACAAAGACATCTTAGCCATCAGATTTGAGTGTCCTCTAAGTATTTTCATCTCAACCCTTGAATTATTATCTTCTTCCTTAGACGAATGATGTTTAAGAGGATTGCTAACATGGATATTGTTGTTTATGTTGTGGGGTTAAGGTTTTTAGGGTGTGATCTTGTTTTGTCGGGTTGCAGGGTGAAAATGACAGGGATGATGAATAGTAAAAATGGCGAGAAGGTGGGTTCGACTAGGTTTGGTTATGTTAGTTATAATGGGGAGAAATGGACTAACAACGTTATTCCTTTAGGACCACGGGTGCAAAGACTTAACAGGATTAAGCAATAGGCCTGTTAAGTTTTTGTTGGGCTTGGTTTATAGCTTGGGCCCAGGTTGTATTAGGGAATCCGACTGGACCAGGTTTGTGATAAAATGGACTAAGTCCTTTTTTCGATTATAATGGGTTAAGGGTTTTTGGGCTTTTAGGGTTTAACGGTTAATAATGGATTAGTGGGCTGACCCGACCCAACAAGGTGGGCCCGGGTTGGTCCATTTTGACAATTTTGGGTTTTTGGGTTCGTTTTTTGATGCTCATTACATTTCCGTGTCCCGATGTTGACTTTGACTGGCTGTCTTTGACTTTGACTGGCTTTGACTTTTCACGCTCTTTACATTCTCGTGCTCGGTTTTGTCCGTTTTGGCTTGATTTTTGTCCTTTTCTGAATATCCGTTAC
>BQNB010000446.1:0-2500 GCA_026074375.1 Tanacetum coccineum | reverse complement strand
TCATTGAAGAAGACTTAGAACCAACATTACTTATGGCAACTGTTGAAGAAACACCAGGAAGTTTCGTTAACCAAGAAGAATCACGAAGTAAGAATGGAAGGAAATTCCATTCAGCTTCAAATTGACGGTATCAAACATTGAACAATAAGGAGTTGGCAGTGAAAACTTGATGGTGGTGTAACCGAAAGCAAGATCTGAACCTTGAATTAGAGGAAGATATATACGTCTTGCAAAGAACTCTAATATGAAGACAAAGTGTTGTTAAGTATAACCAACCATGAAACAATTATCAAGCAAGAATTATGAAGATCACAACAACGAAGGTAGAAGTAACCAGAAAAATATGATCAACCTGGACTTAAGGAAGATCACAGTAGTAAAGGTGGAAGTAACCGAAGAAACATTGATCTACCTGGATGTAAGGATGATCACAAGCACTACAAGAAATCAAAGCAGTAGTAGCTCAAATGGTGGATTTAACCGGAAGATGGATCAAGAAGACTTAAAGACCTATGACAAAGCGATTGTGATTAAGGAGGAGAATGTTGGGTTAATCCCAATCTGCTGGAAAGTCAAAGACAGTTACAAACAGTTATAGTTAGTTATAAAAACAGTTATATTCATGTACAGAGGAAAGGACACAACTTTGATAAACAAACCAACACACCCTTTCATTCGTGACTTTTCATCATGTATAAATAATAGAGATGTAAACATTCATCACAATTTATAGAAATAAAGTTCATTTCATGTTTATGGTATATCGTGAATCATAGATCCTGTTGTTAGGGGCCAACAAGTGAGCATAGAACTTTATGACTCTTCCTTCTTATTTGGGAAAGATATGTTTAGAACAATAGCAAATAGCCCAGCTGTTGAAAGGGGAAAAATGTTAACTCATATGAAAGCAGCACACCAAACCAATACATGCAACAATAGAATGGAGAAACGAAAGAGTATTAATGAATACCTAGCCCCACTTTTGAGACCACCATGTGCATTCTAGCATCCAGACTATCAAGTCTAAAATCTGTTGGGGAGTCCGTTAGCACACCCTTGCATTCGGTTTTGTTGTTTTCTTCAGCTCACCGCATACATTGTCAAACAATCAGTTATGTTATTTTGCAAATGAAGAAGTAAAATTTGCAAGAGTTTAGAGCAATCAGAAACTATAAAACCATATGGGTCATCGTTATGACTTGACAGTACTGCAACGGACAAGTTTTGCAGAAACACTTGAGAGATAATGAAATATATTGTCGTAAACATAATCATATTGCCTTCGACATTAATGAAAATTCAACTGATATATTACCTCCTTCGAAAGTGGGTCAATCTCTCTTCATTCCACATTAATGGCTTCTGGTATAGATTGCACTTCATTTGCTAATGGATAGCTACTATCATCTCAAACGCAATCACAGCTTATTATTGCTTAGGCTCTCAAGGTAAATACCCTACACAAAATAAGGATCCTTGAATGCAATCATGATTTTTTTTACCTATTTGAAGCAATCCGGAGAATGTGATAGCTCAATGTGTGGAACACTTAGAGGTTGAATTTCTTTCAGGATTGCAGAGAGACAGATGATTGTGCAAAGAACTCTCAACTTATTTTTTATCTGTAAAGATCAGTATTTTTAGGAAAATAATACAAAGCTAATATTTCCAATCATTTTGAATTACTATATTCATTGCATTAAACATGAAGCAGCATGAACACATGCATAAACTAAGATATTCTTGCACCCATACTCAGTACATAAAATATGGTTATAAGGTTATAAGCAATTTTGATCCTTTAAGAAGATAATTAGGATTAAAATGTCGTTTGCTGCTCTCAATGATAAATCTGAAAACATCAAGTATCCAGAAGCTAATACAGGTTTGTATCCGTTAATCATGTGGGGTCAGTGCTCTATGTATCCAGAAGCTAATACAAAAATGCTGAATATGTATAACATCATGCAGGTAAATGTTTCATCAATACATACATTATTAAAACATCCACAAACTTACTTACTGGGCACAGATCATGAGTTATTTCAGTAGGTAAAAACCTGACTCTGCGGGATATAAAATCCTGAGAAGATATTGAACAGTAGGTAAAAACCTGTTGCGAAAATGGTTGTTATTTGCTTAAGCTATAATTGGATAGACTAAGAGGAGCACTTACTTTTGACCAACAATATATGACATCCATCAAGAAAGGTCTAGCTACTGCATCCACATATTCATGTTGTATCTGCACATTTACAAATAATGTATTAATTTAATGATCTTTTGTTAAAAACTCCCAAGTTAGAGGGTTAAGTTATGATATTAATTGGATTTGCTCGCTTGATTTATATCCTGGAATAAAGAAACTTGCAAGGGCTGCAATTTGATGATGATCGAGATAATTGAACGTACCTGATCAATTAAGAATATAATCAGAATCTATACCATACACGCAAACAGTGTTACTGTTATCATTATTAATTACAACAGCTATGAATAT
>BQNB010000445.1:2287-171378 GCA_026074375.1 Tanacetum coccineum | reverse complement strand
AATCCTAAGTGGTGATATAGTTATATAAAACATGTAACACATAAAATCATGATAAATAAAAGTATGAAGGTATTAGGAAGACCTTAGGAATGATGTATGTGATGAGAAATATTATTTTTATGTAATGTCAAACCTACTGTATGAAGTCGAAATCAAATCACCCTTTTATTATCCAAGTGTGTTCATTTATAAAGAGTTTGTTTTATTAACTTTATAAACCCAAATTTATACAAAATCATGTTTATACTTAAACAACATGTCAACATATTTATTAATCCATTTTTCCATGATATATATAACAATATGACATAAGAAAAGTGTGTAAATTCATAAACATAAGTGATAATTCGTTTTACATATTAAAAATCCTAAGTGGTGATATAGTTATATAAAACATGTAAACATATAAAAATGATGAAAGTAAAGACATGAAGGTTTTTAGATAACCTTATTATGATGTAAGATGATGAACCAAAGTATCTAAACCCTTGTTTAGATATAAAACCCTAGCTTTCCATTTTAAAACCCTAGTTTCACTTTTCTTGATTAATACTTGAAAAGGTTAGCCAATGCTTGGAAATACCTTAGAATATCTTAGGATGAATGTGTATAAGTGTATGGGTTGTATAAAAATTGATATGGGTTTGTGTGGTGGTGTGCTTGATGCCGTAAGCTATATAGAGAGGGTAAAGGAGGTTATGTTTGATTTTTTTCTAAGTGGTAATGTATGTAAGTGATATAACTCTTATGTATAGATGTAAGTATGGTGCAAGACTGATTAATAACGGATTATACAAATATAGGCCGTATAAGTTATAAATGGATACCTAAGTATAGATGGATTATACAAATATAGATCGGAGCTAAAACGAATAAAAATCGGGTAAGTATAGATCAGAGTTTTCACGTTAGGTCCCATAGTTTTGATAAAAAGACATTAAGATTTTATAAAACAAAAGTTTCATTGAATTTAAGAAATCAGAATCCCTCTAATAGATATCCGTCACGGCTCCCATCCAAGCTTATGCCTCAGCACCTGAGATTAAAACATGCTAAAACGTCAACAAAATTGTTGAGTGAATTCATAGGTTTATCAGGAAATAGCGTGGACCACAAGATAATTAATATAAATATAAAAAAACTAAAATAATGATAGCTTGTCATAAACTTAAATTTTGTTTGGTGCCCGTTTAGCAGTTGATTGTTATTTTAGTTACACTGCGATTTAACGTATCGATTAAAAATTAAAAGCGAACCGTACGAGAAAATAAATAGTGAATTTTAAATACGTCGTAAATGACCCTAAAGTACGAAATGTTTAACCGTCTCCTCCGGTTGAAAAGACCTGTCCTCAAGGCACAAGTTTGCGGCACTTGAGGGAAAGTACGGTTTCGAAAAAAAAGAGGCGGATATTTCTTCCGAATAATGTTGAAGAAGATGTGTAATAATTATTATTGATTTTTTTTAATTTTTTTTTATATGTGAACAGTGCCCCCAACGGTCAGTGAACAGTAACCGAACAGTAACCCCCCAACGGTTACTTTCCTCCTTTTTATACAAAATTTTCTTCTCCATTTCTCCATACAACACTTAAGCTTCACTTACATTTTCTCTTATCCAATCCTCAAAAAATGTTTGCCATCAACACGATCTTGCGATGCGACCGCGATAGCACTCGGCATTTATCTGCCTACTTCCCATAACGAAGAAGGATCGCAGTATTGGCCTTTTATTCCTAGCACTTCTCTTGCCTGGTCATTATCTTGAGCATTGGCGTGGAACTATTCATGACGGACTAGATATTATAGGAATAGGGAGGGTTGGAAATAAAACTCTTGTATTTCCTTTATGTCCTTATGTAATCTTTTTTTTTTAAATAATAAACTAATGTGTGGCAACAATTTATAGTTAATTTCAGTAAAGTCTTTTGAATATTTTTCGTTACCAGCTTAGTACTCGATAGCAATCCCTTTTTAATTGGCTTTTAAACCTTTTGAGCGTTCAAAATTATGACTTTTTTTTTTTTTTTTTTTTTTTTTTTAGAATTTAAATGTAAGATGACGCAGATTTTCACAATACATTACATTGATAGAAAATTCGAATCATTCGTACCATCAGAAATTAAGCAAAAAAACAAAAGAAAATTTAGACGAAAATCAAAAGAAATTTAACGAGAATTCCTAAAGGGATAATGTCTAAGCATTGGAAATCATCCACCATGTTGTAAGGTTTGAATTGGTTTCGTCTCCACTAAGGTATTGCACTCATTCCATGTGCGTTTAGTACCTTTTACTTGGTCTTCCTTAGTTTTTCGGTCTTTAACCCCGGGCAATCACTTCTGTAGTGCCCAAGTTCCCACAACCAAACAAGGGGTGGTCACATTTTGTAGCAGAATTGCCTCCCGGCTACAAGGAATCCTAGTTCGCCACATACGAGAACTAAAATCGACCCAAGGTTTAAGTAATAGAACTAACCCCTTTCCTATGACCTAGTCTGGTGAACATTTACCAACCTAGGAGGACACGGACCCGGCTGATGATGTGCCTTGCACCTATTGCACTATGGTAAGTTCCCAGCGTAGCCTCTACCCTTAGCTGGGGCTGCCACATAAACCTTAGCAGCTTCTTGTCTTCGGTTTTGCTGCTGGTGATAGTTGTTCCCTTGCTGATCTTCCCACTTCCTTTTATTGCTATCACCGATCCTTAATGCCTTAGCCTGAACCCCTTGTTCAATCAGTTTTTTTTAAGTTTTCCCCCCCCCTCGAGCCAATGTGATTGCATCAATTGGATTTGCTTTGCATCGAGGTGAGTTTTACAGTCCTACTTTTTACTTATTTTGGGATGGAAATGATGCAAAACTGTTTTTGATTTATGAACTGTGATATGTGTTTTAAAGTGACGAACTATATGATTGCTATATGCTATTGCTATGTGATATGAATCGTGGTAAGGCATGTGCATTGTGAATATGGCATGACCTAGTTATGAATTATGGTAAGGCATGTGCATGTGAACATGACATGGCCTAGTGTGAACCCAAAACGGACTTAGCTAGTCAAGTGGGTTAATCTTGCGCGGAGATTTGTTAGTCTTGCGCGGAGATTATTATTGTTGGGACGGCGGGGTACGATCCACCCCAGATGATAGTGATTGTTGAGAAGGTGGGGTACGATCCACCCCAGATAATTGTAAATTTATTTTGTGATAGAATAGCCATGCATATATGTTCGTAAATGTTTTATTGATCGCGATGTCATATGCGTGTCTTAAACCTATAACTCTTACCAACAATTTTGTTGACGTTTTAAGCATCATTTTCAGGAATGCTAAATTGATGATAGAAGCGTTAGAGAGAGAAGGATTAGAAAGACCATAGGCTTGCATTGCGGAATCCATGTACATTTGTTTTGTCTTGCTTAGTTTCACTATATGTATTTAAATGATAAATGTTATAGGTGTTATCATGACACTTTGTGTCTTTCATATATTGGATTTTAATTCCTTTAGTATTTCTCTATTATGACGCCATGTGTTGTGATGATGCCTATCGATCATGCTTTGCGATTCCGCCTTGGCGGGGTGTGACAGTAAACTCGGGCCCTTGTCTCGAATTCCAACGGACCTTCACGATTGGAATGCGGCTTTGCTTTAGCCGTTTAACTTCTCGATCCATAATTTCAACTGGTTCTTTAATGAAATTAAGTTTGTCATCAATCCGGATCTCATCCAAAGGAATAGCTAGGGGTTCGTCTACGAAACACTTCTTCAAATTTAAAACATGAAAAGTGCTATGAACTCAGCTCAATTGTTCTGGGAGTTCAATTCGATAAGCAAGCGTTCCTAGTTTAGCAAGAATTTTGAAAGGTATAATATAGCGAGGGCAGCTTCCCCCGTTTGCCGAAACGTATCACCCCTTTCCATGGTGACACTTTTAGCATGACCTTATCTCCAACCTCAAATTCCAATGGCTTACGTCTCCTATCGGCGTAGCTCTTCTGTCTCGTGCAGCTTGAATACGTTTCTTGATCTGAATGATCTTCTTGGTTGTTTTATGAACAATTTTCGGATCAGTGAGTTGAGCGTCTCCAACCTTAGCCTAACAAATAGGCGATTGACATTTTCGGCCGTAGAGAGCTTCAAACGGTGAAGCTTTGATACTAGTGTGATAACTATTGTTGTAAGAAAACTCCACCAAAGGTAGGTGTCTATCCTAACCTTTCCTAAAATCAATCACACAAGCACGTAGCATGTCCTTTAAAGTTTTGGATGGTTCTCTCACTCTGACCATCAGTCTGTGGATGGTAAGCCATACTCATATCCAATTGAGTAGCTAGGGCTTTGTTCAGCGACTTCCAGAATTAAGATGTGAACTTACTGTCTCTATTAGAAATAATCAAAACTGGCACACCATGTCTCGAGACTACTTCCTTCAAGTATTGTCTCGTCAACTTCTCCATTGAGTCAGTTTCCTTCATTGGTAAGAAATGAGCGGATTTTGTGAGTCGGTCAACAAATACCCAAATTGTATCTTGAGCAGGTGACGTCTTTGGAAACTTAGTAACGAAATCCATAGTAATGTTCTCCCACTTCCATATTGGGATCACAGGTTGAACCAAAAAACCGGATGGTTTTTGGCATTCGGCCTTAACTTTGGCACAGGTCAAACATTTACTAACGTAGGTGGCAATTTCTGCTTTCATATTCGACCACCAATACAATTTATTTAAATCTTGGTACATCTTGTCCGATCCAGGATGGATTGAATATTTTGACTTATGTGATTCATGCATAATCAACTCTTTTAAGTTACCTCGACAAGGTATCCAACTTCTTCCATTCAAGCATAATGTTCCATTAGTACGTTGCTCTAGTTTCTTAATCATACCACACAGATCTTCGGTTCTAAAATTTTCCTCCTTTCTCACCTTAACTTGAGCGGTTAAAATTTGTACAGGAAGGTTCAGAGCAATCGTTAGAACCAAAGCTCGAACTCATAGTGGCTTAATTCGTTCCCTTCGGTTCAAGGCGTCCACCACCACGTTCGCTTTTCCTGGATGATAACGAATTTCACAGTCGTAGTCGCTCAACAGCTCCAACCATCTACATTGTCTCATGTTTAACTCTTTATGTTCAAGAATATGTTGCAAGCTCTTATGATCAGTAAACACAACGCATTTCGTGTTGTACAAATAATGTCTCCACATTTTGAGAGCAAACACTACAGCTTCAAGCTCTAAGTCACGTGTAGTGTAATTCTTCTCATGAATCTTAAGTTGGTGTGACGCGTAGGCTATGACTTTCTCCCTTTGCATCAAAACTGCGCCCAATCCTTTACGAGAAGCATCACAGTAAACCACGAAGTTTTCACTACCTTTGGGTAAAGCCAAGATCGATGCACTACACAACTTCTGCTTCAACAGTTGAAATGCAGCTTCTGCTTTTTCACTCTAATCAAACTTTACATTCTTCTGAGTTAGCATCGTCATAGGTTTGGCAATCTTCGAGAAACCTTTGATAAATCGTCGGTAATAGCCAGCAAGACCTAGAAATTGACGAATTTCTGTAGGAGTCTTGGGCGATGCCCAAACCTTGATTGACTCAATCTTAGTTGGGTCCATGTGAATGCCTTCACTATCAATCACGTGACCAAGAAATTGTACCTTCAATAGCCAAAATTCACACTTTGAAAACTTGGCGTACAATTCTTCCTTCTTAAGCAACTCCAAAATTAACTTAAGATGTTCTGCGTGATCTTCCTCACTCTTGGAGTTGATCAAGATGTCATCAATAAAAATGATCACGAATTTATCTAAGTACGGTTTGCAAACTTGATTCATCAGATCCATGAATACCGCCGGTGCGTTGGTCAGTCCAAACGACATCAATTGAAACTTATAGTGACCATAACATGTTCTAAACGCTGTCATTAGAATGTCTTCATCACGAACTCTGAGTTGGTGATAACCAGACCTCAAGTCGATCTTCGAGTAAACACTTGAACCTTGCATCTGATCAAATAAGTCGTCGATTCTCGGAAGTGGATATCGATTCTTCACAATCAACTTGTTCAGCTCGCGGTAGTCAATACACCTTCGAAAAGATCCATTTTTCTTTTTGACAAACAATACCGGGGCTCCCTAAGGTGAGGAACTCGGTCTTATAAATCCTTTGTTAGAAAGTTATTGTAGTTGAGTAGACAGTTCTTGCAGTTCTGACGGTGCTAATCTATACGGGGCTCATGCCATATGTGCAGCACCAGGGACCAAGTCGATTTGAAATTCAACTTGTCGCATTGGTGGTAATCCAGGCAAATCTTATAGAAAGACCTTCGAAAAGTCCCGTACAGTCGAAACATCCTCAAGTCACTTCTCCTTCGAATTGTCTTCGGTTTCATTCTTCGTAACTTGTGCCAGAAAAATTGGGCAACCTCTCTTAATATATTTCTGGGTTTTAGTGCACGATATAATGCTCAACTTTAACTTCTCTCATTTGCCTCCTCTATCACCTTGAACTATCAAAACTTCGTCTCTATAGGAAATCCGTACAGTCTTTTCATCACACACGATCACCGCATGATGGTTTGCTAACCAATCCATGCCGATGATAATGTCAAAACTACCAAGTTCTACTGGCATTAGGTCAATATTGAATGGGTGACTTAACAATCCGAACGTACAGCCTCTAAGTAAGGTATTAGTTTCAGAAATTCTTTCATCAGCTAATTCGATAGCATAGCCAACGTCTAAAGTATTAGGGGTTACATCAAGCAAAGTACTAAAAGTAGTCGACATAAAACTTCTATCGGCACCTGAATCAAATATCATAGAAGCATAATGGTTATTGAGAAGAAACGTACCCTTGACGACATTTGAATCGGGGTTAGCGTCTCCTCCACCCAACACAGATGCTTTTCCTCTTGCTTCACCAACACCATTCTTGTTTCCAGCTTTGTTTCTACGGTTTTAATCTTTTAGCTTTGGGCAATCACTCCTGTAGTGTCATTGCCTTCCACACTCGAAATAGGTTACAACCCTCTGATTCACTACTTGACCTCTCTGCTTGGGAGTAGTGAAATTTGTGACCTTACAATCCTGGGTCAAATGCCCAATCTTGTTACACTTCCCACATCTCACAGTGCATGGCCATTCATGATGAAGCTTAAATTTGTTGCAGAGAGGCAACGGTCCATTATACGGCTTTCTTTCATTGTTGTCAGCCGTATAGGCTCTTGCCACATTCTGACCTCTAACATTTGGCCTTTTGAATGGTGGCTGCTGTCCACGGTTGTCTCTCTGATTAACCTCCAACCTTCTTTTGTTCTCAGCATTTTTCACAACATATCCCTTTAGCTTTTGGCCCATTAAGTGGTTAGCAATTCGAACAACATCTTGCAGTCTTGTAGGTTCAGCAGCAATTACATTCCCTTGGATGTTATCAAAGGAGACCTCCAATGAATTTCTCAACCCGATCCTCCTCCTTGGGGACCATCTTGGTGCACATCATAGTCAACTCTTGGAATCTCTGAGTATAAGCAGGCAAATCATTGTTCTTCACGGTCAAATTTCATAGCTCGGATTCCATCTTTTAGATTTCATTTCTTAGGCAGTACACTTCAGCCATTAGCTTCATGAGCTCTCTCCATGACATGGAAAATGCAGCCTCAGCTCTAATAGTCCTCTTATGTAAGTTCCACCAAGTTAGAGCACTATTTAACAGTGTGCAAGAAGCATACTTGACTTGGTATTTCTCTGGACAATTGCTGATATGGAACACTGTTTCCAGCTTCTCAAACCACCTTATCAACTTGACAACTACTTCCATTCCCTTGAAGTTGAGCGGTTGATGATAAGTGTAGAATACACATATCTATTTATGCTTAAAAAGACCCAAATAAACCCAAAACGGATCAAAAATGGCAAAATGTGCTTGTATCTGAGTTTTATGTGTGCAGGTATGGATATGTCAAATATCACAAGAAACCAGTCAAAAACGAACACGAGAACGGATGAGTGATCAAGAAGCTAAAGAACTCAAAGCCGAAGCCAGAGAAATCATGCCTCAGCCTTCTACAGTCAATTGCAAGAAACCACGGTCTACCAAACCCCCAACTCCATTGTTTTATAAACACGAGGGCTAACTTTGCAATTTATTGAAGTTGCTTATATCTTGAAATAGTGCTAAGCCAAACACAAGGGCCGGAATTGTAAATGCCCCAAAGATATCAAAAGGCGCGGGTAAATAGCCGGGTCAAATCTACCCATGGGTCCACCTATCAACCAATCACAGCCTAAGCCCCAACCCGATTACCCACACCAAACCCATACCCTTACCCAACCTCAACCCGGCTTCCTTATAACCCCTTTTACATTTACTGTACACTCTTTTACCCCAATTCGGATTAAAACGCACTCACACACACAAGAACAACTCGAATCCACCAAGAACACCCTAAACCCTAGTTTCTAAACCATTCACCCCCACGATAATTAACCTTAGGGTTAACAACCCTCTCACACACCTTAACCAACCCATCACTATCAATCATTCCCTAACCAATCCACCCTGGCGAAATGAAGATCAATCATTGGTTGATGTGACGTGCGAGTGAGTATACACTCACACAACTAACACACTCAAGCCACGTCATTGATCCGGGTTTATACATGCCTCGATCTAACGATTGAGATGTCACATCAAGGAGAGAGAAGAGATGAAGGGCTGTGATGAGGCGAAGAGAAGAATCGAGAAGGTAGAGGTTAGCCCAAGGCTCGGGTATAAAACCCCCATCATTCCAGCTTTGCGAGGAGAATAGTTAGTAATTAATTTTTAGTGTTATTTTTTTTCAGTTTATTTTTGTTCAATTGTAGTAGTACTCTTTAATTGTAATTTCACTTTTATGTTATTTCGTATTGTAATGAACCTCTATTTCAGATTTTAATAAAAAAATCATTTCATATTAATTTGTGTTCAATTTAAATTCTGTCAAAAATACTTGTGTTATTGTTGTTTGATCAAGGCTTGTTACCAACATGGAATTGGATGGCTGCTATGGTAACAAGGGGTTTAGAGCTAATGGTTAGCATTAGGACTAGTTTAGGTTGTTGTTGGTTCGAATTGAGCTTATTTGAATTAAGCTATAAGCTCATTTAGCTTACTATTCTTTCCTGTTCTAAGCTGGAAAGACAAGGTATCCTTATTTTAGTTTTACATTTGTTCTGTTTTTCTTTTTCTCCTAATAAGCTGATTAAGAGTTAAATAAGCTGTTGGTTTTGTTAAATAGTTGAATAAGCCAATTTTATTGAGTAGTGAATTTCTGTCAATTACTTTGAAATTGCTTTGTTCATTTAGGGAAGATATTAAGTTGCTAGCACTCAAAAGTTGATAAGCTCTTAGCAGCTTATTACAAATAAGTTAGATATTAAGGTTTATATAAGTTGTTCCTAAAAAGCTAGTTAATAAGCTGATTTTGATTAAAAAAGGTGATGCTGTTTGTTGGTTGTTAAGTGTTTCAGGGGCTTGTTCTGTCCAATTTTATAGTTTCAGTTAGTATTAAAATTACACTGTTAGTCCTTGTTATTTAATCTGTTAGTCCTTTGTTAGTTAATAGTTTAGTCTTGTTAAGTCCCTAGGTTAAGGGACTATACTTGCCATTAATTCAAACTTTGTGTTTTTAGTATAAAATCTCAATTTACCCCGCCTACCCTTATCTTTCTATTAAGTCATTTTCAACCCATGTGTTTGGTAAGTTGTTTTTTTTTATAAATAATAAATTAAGTTTTTTAGTTTAATTAGTTAAATTAGTTTTTAATAAATAGTTTAAAATTAGGGCTTTTAATAAAATTAATTTTCTGCATTATTTCTCTTTATAAAAAGTATTTTCATAAAGTTTTTAGTTTAAGTTTTATATTTTTAAAAAATTAATTTTCAAATTTAGTTTTAAAACATTTAAATTTTCAAACCTTTAGTATTTTTATTTTTAACCTTTTAAATAGAAAAATTAGTGATAAAAAATGTTTTTCTCATCTTTTTAAGTAATTTAGAGTTAATTTAGCGTAAAAAGTATTTTTCTTAATTTTTATCAATTAAATTTCTATTTTTAGGATTTAATTTAGATTAAATAGTATTTAGTTCATAAAAAAAATCCAAAAAAGCCTTCAAAAAATATTTTTTATTTTCCTAAAATTTTCTTTAGCATTAATTTAGGTTTAGGAATCTAGTTTACATTTTTAAGTTTTAAATTGCATTTGTTTTCTTAAATGTCGCATTTTATTTACTTTCGTAATTAGTTTAATTTGTTAATTAGTTGTTTAATTGTGCCTTTAATTTTAGTAGTATAATTAAATCAGTATAAATTAAATCAAAAAATTATCCTCTTTCTACTTAAATCCAAGGATCTAAACTTAACGAGGTTCTCCATTACAAGAGGTCATTGGGGAAACGGGAGACCCGGTGTGATCATACTTGCCCGGTGTAATATACGTAATGTTATAGATATATGTCTTTCGTGGAGTTGGACTTTGTCCAAAGGGATACATTGGGAATTTCCTTAATTTCATCTTCTAAGTATATTATTTTATATCGTGTGTATAACTGCTCGAACCAGGTTGACACTTCACTAAGTTCTTGGTAGGTATTACTCTCGGACAACAGGCCTAGCATCCCTATTTGAGCTGACAGATTGGATGTTTCATTCTCCTTGCCATTCTCACCATTTCCATTATCGCCGTCACTGGTTTGGCTTTTGATTTTTCCCAGCCAGAGATGAGCATAATCACAGCAACGGGTTGCCTCTTAAGCGCCAACGCTTCTTTACTCGTCGGTTAACGAGTTCTTCGCATCTGCCCTGGGTCATACCTGGAACGAGTGATAGTCATGTTCTATAGCATTAGGGACACATACGCACACGGTGAGTCTCAGATACGAAGATTATAGCCCACCTATAAATGGTACTATACGTTTTTATAGGGAAATTACAATCAGAAACATGTTTTGCCAGAAACATAGTAAATAACATAAATGGGTGAATTCATGATACGCAGACGCTGAATAAAAAAACATCGCTTCTTATATCAGTATATTAACACGCATCAGTCCGGTTAACTTTCAACCTATAATGGGGGACATGGTATTGTGCTTCTTAAACCTACCATTTTACCACGTTTAAAATAAAGAGCTAATATAACCAAAAATGGACTTCCTTAAAATGCCAAATACAGCTTGTTTTGCTAATTGTATTGTTGCAGGAGGAACGGATTAACATTATGAATAAGGACGGAAAACGAAGCCAAAAAGACAAAAAACCGGGACTTGGGAATGGGAATCTCGACAAGCGAAAATGTACAAACGTCAAAAGTCCAAGCAAAGTCCAACCCAAACAGTCAAACCCCGAAGCCAAAACTCAAGTCAACAAGTCAAGAAATATAACGTCTGTGCGCCTCTTCTAAAATTGGCCAACTTCCCTTTAATATCTAATTATTTCAGACGAAAAGAGAATAATAAAAGGACCCAAGGGGGGTCTCCAAGGGGAAAAGCTGCCATTTGAGGATACGCTCTTTACTACAAGGGTTGAAAGCTGTCAAAGGCTACAAAAACATTGGTAATACCCCAAGGTATGTTCATGCAACTCAATGATCGTTTAACTTTTGGGGGACTTGGTTTTGTCAAGTCCCTAAAAAGTTATATAAAACACCCTTGGGCGTTGGATGGCATGGTTCTAACACATGAGGGAATTGAATTGCATCTTCCCAAACTTTCCTTCGATACGTTTAAAAAACACCTGTATATTCACTTCCAAAGCTTTCCCGCCCAAACCTGTAGCCCCACAGCATGTCTCTTTCAGCCTCGTTTGACCTCCCATAACAAGCCAAACCTATCACAATCCCTAACCCCACAACCCTCACATGGATTGCCATGTTGGCAATCCAAACCCACGAAAAACACTTCTATTCAATGGTTTATATCTCTTGGCTTGGGCACCAGATAATCAAGGGTTGTGATGAGCTTGACTTAGCACTCTCACAAGAAACACAATGCATTTCTTGTGTCTACAAGAAAGCACAAGAGCATGAAGACAAAAGAGAAGACACAAGCTAGTCGTTTTTCCTATTTAAGAGAATGTAAAGCCATTTTGGCTATAGATAGTTTTTCTTTGTAGTTTTTTAGTGCAAGTAGTATTTAAAATAGATTTAAGTGTTTTTAATGTTTTTCATGTACTTTTGATTCAATGTTAATGAAAATTCAGTAAAAGTTATTTGTGTTCTTAAGCTATCAAGTATTCTTAAAAACCTTTTTTAGTTTTCTTTAAGCTATCCTATATGATCTATTTTAAAAATATTACTCATAAATCTCTAGGAAATGTTACTGTTCGGATTAAAAAAGGCCAAGGTATGTAATAAGCTAAACATGGATGGTTATTGGTTTTCAGCTTAGTTTGCTTGATTATAAGTTGGGATAGGGATTTAGCGAGCTTAATTTAGTCCTAAAAGATCCTTTTTGAGCCAAAGGATTCATGTACTTTTCTTTCACATTTGTTATTAAACTGTAGCAATAAGCTTAGTCAGCTTTCGGTTAGGCTGATTGATGTTCACTATACCTATTAATGTGTATTCATGCTTGTTTAAGCTTTTCATTTCATTTGTATGCAATTTTGGATTAAACTGTCAAGTAGTGCTTAATTCTGTCACTAGCTTATTACCACTTTAAAGTGCTTATTTGACTTTCTTTTTATCTTTTTATTTTCCCCTTTTTATAATCTAAAGTCGTTAAGCATATAGTATTTTAAAATTTCAAGCAAAAACTTAGCCTTTTAAGTCTTTAAAACCACTTTCTAAAAATTAAGGGGGTGTTTGGGTCAGCATCAAAACGGGTCAAAATGGATTTAAGTATGGGTTGATGTCATCAAAATAGATTTAGTATAAGTTTTTAAGCATTTTTAAGCTTTTTTTTAGTTTTTTAGTTTGCAATTTGTTTTTCAAAAGGTTTCAAAACCCTTGTGTAAACTGTGACATTTGAAAAAAAGCCACAAGTGCTTACATTCATAAGCACTTGGAAGTTTGAGTTTGAGTATCAAAAAAGGTGTGTTTTGTGTGTGTTAAGAAGCTGTCAAAACTTCTCTTTGTCTTTTGACTTTGTAAGTCAAAAACCACCAAGTGTTGTAGTAGCAGTTTTAAAAAACTCAAGGGGTCTTTTTCACTGTTAAAATTCAGCAAGCTAGAATGTTTTTTTTTAGCTAAAAATTAGTTGCACAAGTTCCCTTTACAATATAACTCTATCTGTTTGAGCCTTTATTTTCATTATTTAGAGATTATTTGAGCTTTTATTAAGTGTCAATAAGCTTGAGAGTATAGCTTTAAAGCTCCCCTGGTGCAATGGGGCAGGAATTTATGCTATTGTTTTATTGCCTTTAAGCGAGGACTTAAGCCACAATTCTTGGCTTTATTCTATAGTTCATAAACCTCTTGTATTAAACTCACAAGTTTCAGCTTACGCCTGAGCTTATTTGAATGGCTTATTTTTTTTTAGCTCTCACCTAGCACTTTCACTGTCTTTAGCATAGAGTAGTTTAGGGATTGCTTATTTCTCTTTTAGGCTTATTGAGCTTATTTAATAAGCTAATTTTGATCCTTATAGCTTATTTAGATAGAATTAGTTAGTTGTTAATCTTGTTTAGCCCTTTACCTAGCTTATTTGTCTTACGAGCCCTTCAAGTCCTTTTAGCTTTTAAGCTTTGGATTAAGTTTCTGTCACACTTATGCTCTCTTCCCAGCTTATTTGTTTTAAGCACTTAGTGTTCTTTTTAGCTTATTTAGATTAGTTTAGGTCCCCCTTAGCTTAACTAATTTTCCTTGTTGAGATTGATATAATCCTCATAGTCCAAATGACTTTAGCAAATTTTTGCCTTTAAGCCACCCATTATAGCTAGCTGTCGACACACTTTTAAGCTTATTTTTAATGCTTACTTGTCAGCTTTTTTCGCGATCAAAAGTGCTAGTTGACAAAGTTGTAAGCCCCCACGAGTCCTTATAACTTTGTTTTTGAAGTTTTCAAAAATAAAAACAATGGAAGACAAGAGGTCCGGCAGTGAGCAAGACTCGAACCCGTTGACCTCTCGATACATTCCCCCTTTCTAAAACACTACATCACCGCTGCGCCCTCTGGGACCTTTTTCGGGTATAGTCACCAAAGGGCTGTATTCCTTTATACTTGTTTTCGGCTTATAAGCTAATAAGCTGTGATAGCTTATTTCGGGGCTTATTTCTTAAGCTGACTTTTGTTTCTTATTTTTCCTAGGATTGTTAGAGTGTCTAGTATTTTGTATAAAATTTTCAGAATTTTTCGTAGTCATTTGCTATTTTTTATAATTTAATTTAGTTAAAACTTTTAAAAATTCACTCAAAAAAAAAACAAACAATTATGTCAAAAAAAATATTTTTCCTTTTTTAGGAAAATTTATTTTGTCATATAGTTTGTTCGAAAAATTTGAACTTTCTCGCTAGGTCATTTTTTACAATCTTTTCGTCTTTTAAAGAACGGTGTCCGGTAAGGTTTTTGTGTTGACCTCGTTTTTGGGTTAAACGAACTCCGTTTTCGGTCTAGTCTTTTTCATTCTTCGTATTTGTCCCGTAGGTAGTTTAGAAGTGAAAATTTCTTCGCTTCGATTAGGGTTAGTTTTGAAGATTTTAGGTTTTCCCCCTTTGTTTCAGGATTCGTGCTCACGCTTTTTCAGCTTAATTCTAGTAATTTTTAGGATTTTCTTAAACGTTTTATTTGTTTTTGTTTTAATTGATCTTTTACTTCCCCAAATCAATTCTTGTCATTCAAACTTCAAATCTTTCGACACGTATCCGATCTTCCATGAACAGGCCTGTTGGGGACTTAACGGAGCCCCCGGAATAGTTTTTTAATATGCTTTCGCGATACTAATTTCCAATTGATTTGGGTTCGTTTTCGCCGGTTTCTCTATAACTTATATATTTTTTTAATTTGTAAATATTACTATATATTTAGTAGTAAGAAAAATAATTTACATCAATTTTTGACGACAGTTGACCGGGGAGGCTCGTGATTCCAGAAAATTCCTTGTGGTGGTGTAAGTTTTAGGAAATTGGCAGAAATGCCCCCTCAGGTTATATATGATCATTACACCACAAGTCCTTGTTAGTTACAAGTTCCTTCCATTGGCAGTTTTGCCCCTTGTGGTTTAACTTTGCCAATTTGGCAGAATTGGTCCCTCATAAGTTTTTTCTTTATAACCTTCATTAAATAAGTTTAGGGACTTGGCAGTTTTAGTCCCTAAACTTATTTTTCTTCACTTTTTGACATTGGATTTGTCGGGGTTGACTTGGGTTGACTTTTTCAGACTTGGGCTTTGTCTTGACTTTGTCTTTTCCACGCTTTTCTATTCCGTGTCTGGTTTTGTCGTTTTGGCTTCGTTTTTCGTCCTTTTCTTAGATATCCGTTCCTGCACAACACAATTAGCAAAACAAGCATATATTTGGCATTTTAAGTCCGTTTTTGGTTATTTTAGCTCGTTTTTAAAGGTAAAAGGTATGTGTAATTAAGCACATACCTTAAGTTGTCTTATCTCATTTTGTCCGTTAATAAAAGATGTTGCTTAAAAATTTTAAAAAGCCAAAAATAATCTTCTTTTTCTTTTTATCCATTTAATTCTTTTCTTAACCCTCAATTGTTTAATTCTTATGACGTCACTCAATCGTCATTCGAATCCCCTTTACGCAATTAAAGAGTGTTCGTCTTGTGGAAATTTGCACACTAAAGACTGTGGTTGTTCAAAAGGGAGTCTTGAAGACAAGATTCTTGTTCCTATACCCAACTTGTCTTAACGACCCCTTAAAATTGAAAAAATTTGTCTCGATTGTGGAGACCCAGTTCATGGTCTATATTGTCGACAATGTGCTCTAATACGAAAGACATTCAAGACTTACAAGACACTTCCAAGTCATCCAATGACGATACTAACTTTGTTAATCAAGAGCCATTCATTGTTAAACAAGGCCCCGGTGTAAATTCCTCACAAAGTCCTCCACAAATTAACTACAATTGTTGTTATAAGTGTGGTGATTCGTTAGACGACATCTTCTGTTAACGATGTACTTGTGAATCTTGTGGGAAAGGTGCTCATTATGGTTATAATTGTCCACCGCATGTTCTGATTATCTCTAAACTAGAACCATGCAATAATAAAACCGTTAATGAGTTCCCACAGACTTTGCCAAGTGTTCACCCGACATCCTGCCCCGAAGATGAGAATTCATTCACTTATGACTCCAAACCTATTTTTGTTGATGATTCTCCTAACGTTTTTAACCCACCTCAATAACCTTCTATCTATTCTTGTGAATTTTGCGGAAACGATGCTCGTTATGGTCACTATTGTACACCTCAAGTTCCGTTTATCTATCCGAAACCGGGTTACAATCAAGACTTTAATTTCCCGCAAAATTTTCATGGTTTTCCACAACAATATCCTTGTTGGGAAAATTGCGGGGGACCTTATGAAACTTACCAATGTCAACCAATGAATGAAGACTATTATCATGAGCAAAATTCTTGCTATGATTATAATTCTTTTGGTTTTGACCAATTTCAACCCCTGTAATATACCGTCAATCATCCAATCTTCAATGCTCAAAATGACTTTCTCAATTCTCAAAACAAGCTTATGGAGCAAATGACATCCCTATGTGATATGGTTGGTCAAATTATGCAAAAGAAGGAAGAAGAAAGGCGAATTGCGGAAGAGCAAGCGGCTAAAGATCGATATTGGAAGATTCCCATTTGCTACGATGATGACGATGACTATACCATTGCAATCACACCCGTCTTACCAACCAAGGAGCCCGTTAACTCTCTAAGTATGGGGGACGAGCATCTTGACACTATTCCGGCAACGGAATCGGACCAAGTAATAAAGTCTAGTGTTGAAAACCTTGTCCCAATCCCAAGTGAGTCCGAGGGTATTCCTGACAGTGTGTGTGATGTGCCTTTTTGTAACAATCCTACCCCTCTTGAAGCTTTCAAAGAACATTCTGAGACTATCATCGATTCCAACAATGATTCTTCTTCGAGTGATGACGATTCTTATGAGAACATCGATTATGTCGATGCATCACCTCCCGATGCTGAGATCGTCAGCTTAGAGGTGGTAGAGATTGTTATCCCGGAAGTTGGAGGGATTGATACCGATATTCTTCTAACAATCAAAGACGATATCCTTCGTGAAAAATTGTTGAATGTCAATCTTCTTATTGCTAACATCGAAGCATTAAAAGATAATCCCGCTCCATCTTCCGATGTTATGACCAAGTCTTCCTCCACATCTCTTAACCTTTTCTTGGAGGAGACTAACACCTTTGATAATTCTTTAACAGAATCTGAAACTTTCTGCTTTGATTTGGAAGAGATTAGTAGTGGCAGTACCACTACTCATTCTGATTATTCTCTTCCGGATTATGAAGCTTTCTATTCTAATGACAATCATATTGAAGAAAAGAGTAGTGGCAGTACCACTACTCATGCTGATTTTTCTCAATATGATTCATTCATCTTTGATCTTTCGATCAATCCATTTCCTCCTGCCGATAGGAGTGATTTTTATCATGAGGAGTTCGCCGATGAACTCGCTCACATCATATCTCCACCGGAGTATGATCATTTCTGCTTTAAGACTGAGCCCGAGCTGGGCAATCTTACAATGGATGTGGTGGAGGATATTTTCCCAACAAGAGAACCAAGAGTTCATGTGCCTAATGTTTTACCCACCCATACCACCCTGGATACGGATTTCATACTTTTAAGTGAACCTCTCTTCGCTTATATTGTATGGATCTTTCTTCCATTTCTCACGTATCCAGTTGCTCCACCATATCTTCTCTCCTGTGGGAATGAAGATACCATTTTTGACCCCGGCATCTCCATTTATCATTCTTTTATGCCGGATGTATCTCATCGGAGTGGAACTTTCATAAAATTCAATGTTTATCCAAACCACTTGAATGAAAGTCCGATGAAGATTTTATCTTCCACTTGCTCCCCCATGGACCAATGAATTCGGGGTCGAGTCGAGCTTGTGACTCGGTTAACAAAAACAAGGCGCTTCGTGGGAGGCACCCCATGCTTATCCATTCTATCTTCTTTCTATTTGCTAATATGTGTTTTGTGTTGTGAGGAGGTTTTCCTCTTTCCTTTTCCGTGTTTTGTTTTGTGCTGTATTGTCCAGGATGTCCCGGATTTTTGAAACCTCTCGTGCTCGCGGTATTTGTCCTTCGATCACAAGAGCTTCACAATCTCAGACTTTTTTGGGAATCCCGGTATCCTAATTCTTATCGACTAACGTTTATCTTTATGCATAATTCATAAATGGCTTAGGATTTTACGTAGAGTAGAGAAGAAATGATTGAAACCCTTTCCGTAAAACATCGAGGACGATGTTTCATTCTAGTATGGGGGGGGATCTTCGATTTGATTTTTCTGCTTGCAAGCAGTGTTATCAACGTAATCCCATTTTTACTCACCAATATTTCAAAAAATTATGAAAAATTTAAAATTTCAAAAATAAAATAAGTGTTTTGTCACAATTTTGACTTTCCTGCTGGGTAGAATAAGAGTAAATTTTGACTCGATCGAGCGTGTTGAGCTCTAGCTTGTTCCTTAACTTTTAGACTAAGCGTTCGCGAATACTCGCGAAGAATGAAAAATGATAGTGTTAAGTATGAGTTGGATGCTAAACAAGGATTATTTGGAAATCTTAAGTGTTTGTGTGTAATTTGTCGATCTTTTCTCATCATAAGATTTCTAACCAGAATTAATTACGTGCTACTTTTGGAAATTAAACTTATATTCATCATAAATTTTTATGTAGTATATAGCAAAAACTTTAGCCTTAGTTCAAATTTATACTTGAATTTTTCAAAAAGACGTTTTCCCTATATATAAAAAAAATGATGAAAAATGCAAAAATATAATAAACTGTGGGTTGATAAAAGTTTGCTGTATCTTGCCGGCTCACAACCGATGTTACAGCCTTCTAAAGAAAGCCCATAGCAAGAATATTATTCGTGGATGATAAAAAGTTTGCTGTCATCTTGACGGCTCACAACCGATTGGTTGCAGCCTTCTAAAAGGTGAGGGGTACAAATTGCGTAAATAGTTACTATTAAGTGTAAATAAAAGAGATCTCTTTTTGTTAAGAATTCAAATATGTTTTGAAACTTTGGTATATTTTTTATAAGTATGTGCATACGATAAAAACATGAGAGTTTTTGAAACCCTAAGGTCCGTGAGTCACGATACTAAGTCTCTGTGGGGTGTCAAACAGCCTGGTCACTTAACCGCAAGGTTGGGGATGTGCCGTGACGAAGTCGATACATGGGATGCATCTCGCCTTCACAACTCTATTATTTCTCGGGTGGATGGGAACGTGAAACATAGAAATGTTGCAAAAAAAAAAAACTATTGATCCATGGTTGAAATTCAAAATAGCACATACACCTAAGATATAAATTGTCGGGAGTGAAAAGTTTACAAATTGCAAATATGAGTAGTGTTAGCATCTTAACTCATAATTAACGGTGATTTCGTTTTAAGCTTGGTTTGGAATAAGTGAAAAGTCGGGAACGATGAATTTATCCTTTTTGGGGCATTCTCGGATCGAAATGCATCTTGTTCTATGATCCCTTAAAGTTATTAAATAACGAAAGTCAAAACGTTCTAGTTGATTAATGAAAAATAAAAAATACAAAAAGATGTGTGGAAATAGGTGTTACAAATAAATAAAAATTGGTAAGAGGGGTATTTTCAAAACTTTGAGTCTTTGACTTCCTCGTATGACACTTAGTACTTTTCCAAGTTATTTAGTCCTGAGGGCGATTGAAGATTTTAGTTTTTTAATTGTGCTTACTTCTAGCATTGCGTGAGGAACGGCGCAATCACCTTTTTAGTATGGGGGATTTTGTATGTGTTTAATTTACAACATACCTTTACCTTTAAAAACAGACGATATTTAAATAACCAAAAACGGACTTAAAATGCCAAAAATATGCTTGTTTTGCTAATTATGTTGTGCAGGAACGGATATCTAAGAAAAGGACGAAAAACGAAGCCAAAACAACAAAACCGGACACGGAATGGAAAAGCGTGGAAAAGACAAAGACAAGACCAAGCCCAAGTGTCAAAAAGTCAACCCAAGTCAACCCCGACAAATCCAAAGGCCACAAGTGAAGAAAAATAAGTTTAGGGACTCAAATTGCCAAATCCCTTAACTTATTTAAAGAGGAAAAAGAAGAAAATAAAGAGAAGGATTAATTCTGCCAAATTGGCAAAGTTAAACCACAAGGGGCAATTCTGCCAAGTCTCCAAAACCATAACTAACAAGGACTTGTGGTGTAATGCTTATTATAACCCTTGGGGGCTGAACCTGCCAACACCCCAAACTTCCATAACACCCAAGGACGAAAATTGCAAAGGATCATATAACTTTGAGGGACCAAACTCACAAACCCTCACCCCAAGTTTAAAAACACTGTATATCTTCTCCAAACTTTCCCGCCTTAACCCAAAACCCTCTTCCTGTCACTCTCACACCTTGGAAACCTCCTCACACCCCTCCAAAAACATCACCCTCTCAAACCCCACACCTCACCCCACCTTATGAACACGTTGGCAATCCTAGAGGTTTTAATTGGTCAAGGCGAATCAAGGGTTTGGATCATTTTGATTGGGGGCCAAGAAATTTGAAGGGCTCAGATTGTTTGTGTCTTTTCTCTCACAACACAAACACAAGTAGCACAACAAGAAGAACCTGGACATCTATAAAAGGAGAAGAAAGATGAACAGTAAAAAGAGAGTTTTTTTAGGAGTAGTTTTAGCTTATTACTTTAAAATTTCAGCTTATTGTATTTCATTTTAAATTCTGTCATTTACTTTCAAAGCTTTGTACCTCATCTCATTTTAATACAAGATAACTTCATTTCCAGCTTTCAATTTCTGTTTCAAGTTTCCTTTTAAGCAATTAAATCTTCATAAGCTTTCATACTGTTTCATTAAGCTCTCTTGTTTTCCTTAAGCTTCTAAATTCATTTCTCAGTTAAGTTTTCACAATTAAGCTCATTCAAGCTAATTTTACTTAAAAATTCAAGTACTCTGTTCATAAGCTCATAATAAGCTGCTGATGGTGAAATAAGCCAGAAATGGAAGGGCTAGTGGTTTGATAAGCTTCTATTTCAACCAGCTGGACTTAGGGGTGTAGGTTAGTGATTTAGGATTCCTTTACATTTGGACCATTGGTAAGTGTTCATTTATAGTTTTATGCATAATTACTGTTCAAATGCTTATGTCTTGCTTATTCTACTTATAGTTCATGTTTAAGTGCTTATATGTCCTTATCATGCCTTTTTCTTAATCTGTTCTTGCCTTTAATTGCCTGTTTTAGTTTAAATTTTGAAAAATACAATTTAAGGGAGTGTTTGGCACAGGAAGAAAAACAAAGCTAGCCGAAACACACCTATAGACTACTAAGTGCACTTTAAGTTAGTTTCATAAGCTCATATTAAATTCTTAGTTTAGGTTTTAAGAGTTTTTAAAAGTTAGGATCCATTCTTAAGTCATTTCACAAGTTAGGTTTTAAATTCAGCCTCTAAATGCAGTCTAGCTTATTATATTCTTAGAATTATTAATCTGTTTTTTTTAGCACTCATTTCAGTCTCATCCTATAGGTAAAATGCAGTAGTAAAAGTACCTAGGATTGTCTCTCATTCTCTTGTAAATTTTACACTTAAACTGTCAATTGCATCAGATTAAAAAAATGATAACCAGTCTTTTTCAAGTAGCTATAACTCTTTCATGTCTTATTCAAAATAGCTTTTAATTGTTTTTTCTTATAGTTTGGAGGTCAATCTTAATCTGTTTTTAGGATTTAAGGTTTTGCTTATTTGTTTGCTAGCTTATAAATCAGCTCAAAGTTGCCTCCTCATTCTGTTTTATCTCCGTTATAGTATAAGTGCTTATTTGTCTTCTAGCTTATTTAGTTATTATTTTTTGCTCAAATTAGCTTTTACTTGCGTATTAGGTTTAGTTAAATGCCTGTCCTTACTCATCTTCAATTGTCTTTAGCTTATTAGTCTAAAAGTCCAAAAGACTTAAGCATTTTAGCCTTTAAGTTCATTTACAGCTCTACTGCATCAACTTTTCCTTTAAGCTCTTTTCCAGCTTATTTTGTTGCAAGAATTAAACGCTTCAAGTGCTTATTTAGGATAGGGTAGAACCCCTTTTTGGCTTATTTGATCGAATGTTAGCTTAATAGTTCACAAAGGCACCAAGAAAAAAATCATTTAAGCCTTTAAGCTCAATTTAGCAAACTGCCATCAAAAAGCCACTTTTTCAGCTTATTCTTAGCTTTTCATAAAAAGTTTTAGTTTTAGAAAATAATAAGCTTCATGACCTTTACAACTTCGCTTTTGAAAGTTTGTCCAAAAAAAAAGAGGGGAGATAAGGGGTGACCCGGGTGAGCAAGACTCGAACCCGGGTCTCTACCCTCAATACACCCCTCTCTTATACACACCTCTTACCGCTGTGCCCTTGGGTCTTTTATGTAAGACCCTTGGGCACTTAGATATTTAAGGTATATTTGGCTCTTATAGCTATAAGCCCGTTTTAGCTTATTCTGAGCTTATTTTTAAGCTGTTTTTCGAGTGTCTAATTTTTCTTAGGTTAGTTTTTAGGTCTAGTATTTTCTGTAATTTTTTCATAATTTTTAAAATTAGTTTAATATTTTTTATTATTTAATTTCGTTATAAGTTTTAAAAATTCCTAAGAAATATAAAAATTATTCAAAAAAATATTTTTCTTTTTTTAGAAAAATTTTCCTTTTTAGACATATATTTTGTAAGAAAAATGTTAAAAACTTTCGTAAGGGTCATTTTTGTTCAAACTTGATTTTTAAAGAACGGGGCTCGGGTGCGGTTTTTGTCTTGACTCGTTTTTGGGTCAAACGACCTCCGTTTTCAGTCTAGTCTTTTTCATTCTTCGTTATTAGTCCCCTAGAGTAGTTTAGAAGCAAAAAAAATTTAGTTTTGGGTTTAATTTTGAAGATTTTTGTTTTTGGACCCTTTTGGTTCGGGATTATATTCGTTGTGCTCTCGTTTTTTTTTTTTTCTAGCTTAATTTCATAATTGTTAGGTTTTTCTTAAACGTTCTTGTTTGTTATTGTTTAAATTAACTTTCCACACTCTCAAATCATTTCTCTCTTTCAAACTCCGATCTTCCGACTGTATCGATTTTCCAGCACAGCCTCGTTGGGGATTAACGACCCGGGAAAATTCTATACTGCTCCCGGTTTTATTGATTTGTTGTTTTTTAGACTATATATATTTTATATTTTTTATATACTTATAATATTTTAGTTTGATTAAGCACACAAATCAGAGTTTTATTGCGAAAATAGGAACCATATTGTTTGAATCATGCGAACTGTTTGAGGTTTTGAGAAAAGCAAACGAAAAAACTTGAGTACCCCAGTTGAAACAAGCGATATGCTTTGTGTTTGTTATAGCAAACACAAACTTTGCGTTTGTGAATATCGAACAAAGAAAACTTGTGAACCCAAGGTTTGTAATTTTCAATCATGCGAATCCATTGTTTGGGTTTTGGTGATTAATGGAACGAGCAAAAGTTTGGACAATAGCGATATGACAGTGACTTTAGGAAAACAAGCGATTGATGTGCTTAATAGTTGTGAACAAGTATTGTTTCAAAAGAAGTGACGGTACTTCAAGTTGTATAGAAGCGAAATCAAGTGAAGGGTATTGAGGAAAGAAGTTGGTACAAGGTTCAATAGTAGGTACGAGTCTAACCATGCGTACCAAGAAAAACAAGCGGAACCAGGCTTAGAATAGCGATATAACGAGCGTTATATTTTTAGTTTTGGCCTGAATTTCAAATGCATTGGCATTAACCGAGTAAGTAAATTGAGTCCGACGACTAGCGGTTTCATTTTGATAACAACATACTAAGCCCTAGAAATATTTTACACCGGTTACCCTATAGTCCAAAATTCATCACGCCGTTAGACCTTGTTACTTCAACCTTAACAATTGTTAAATCTTTCTTGTTAAACCTGTAACGTAAACTTGTTTTTCACCATTCTTGGTTTGTTAAAAGCATAACGAGTGTTAATTTACTTTCAAGTTTTAATCTTTAACGATAAAGTATTCTCACCGTTAGTCCTTTACAACAAAAACACTCAAACAAACGATAACGTTTACAACTTTCATCCCTAGATGACAAATAACTTTCAAAGTTTGTAACTTTACCACGATTTCACACAACAACATCCATCTATCTACTTAAGATCCATCACCGTTTCATAACAAAAAATATTACTTTAACCATTTGTCATCTAAACTCCAACAAACAACAGCCAAATGCACAATGACTTAATGGTAGCTGGTTCCAAGAAACGTCCACCAATGCTTGCATCGGGTAGTTGTGCTCAATGGAAATCACAGTTTATGATATATGTTGATACTAAACCAAACAGAGAGCTACTCAAGCAAACCATTTATGAAGGTCCCTACATCATGACTGAAATCACTCATTTAGAAACTCCTGAAGATGGTGATAGACTAATGGTACCAAGTTACTGAGAAGGAAACTTATGCAAATGTTAAACCAGAGAACAAGAAATTGATTGATGCTAAAGCAGAAGTAGTTCATATGATACTGAATGGGATTGAGAATGATATATACTTTACTGTAGATGCATGTCCACATACAAAAGAGATGTGGATTGCTATTGAACGTTTGCAACAAGGAGAGTCCATCAACATTCAAGATGTCAAGACAAAGTTGTTCTGGGAATTTGGTAAGTTTACTTCAAGGGATGGGGAATCAATTGAGTCATACTACATAAGGTTCTACAAGATAATGAATGAAATGGTAAGGAACAATCTCACTGTACACAACATGCAGGTAAATGTTCAGTTTCTACAACAACTTTAACCAAAATGGTCAAGATTTATGAAAATTGTCAAGCAACAAAAGAATTTGGACAATGTTTCATATCACACACTCTTTGACATTTTGAAACAACACCAAAATGAAGTGAATGAAATCCGTACTAAAAGAATGGTCAAGAATGCTAATCCACTCGCACTTGTTATTGCTGCTCAACATTATCCAGATGATTATACTCAAGCACCAAAACCATACAAAACCATGCACAATCATCAAGCATACACCATCAACAGATTTCATGTACTTACCTGGAACAAATGTGTTAGCGAGTTATTGTTAAAAGTGATGGTCTATTAAAATTCCGAGCCTTGTATAAGTAAAACTTAGTTTACGGGAATTTCATTTATGCTTTTTTAGTTGGGCCTAGTTGTCAGGGGCTCAAGCCCCATTTGTTTTATGAAACCGGGCCCAACACAAAGCCCACAAGAATTAGTCCATCTTGTAAATATTTATAGCCCTCTCCAAGGTGGTGGATGAGGGTGTTGTTGCTTCTCATTTTTCTTTTTATGAACAAAGTAACCATTTTTCTTTTTTACTTTCTCTCTCTAAAATATTTTTCTAATTTTTTGTGTTTGGTGATGAAATGATATCCTAACAAGTGGTATCAAGAGCCAAGGTTGGGTGTTGTGATTTGTTTGTGGAAATTTTTTTAAGTTTATCATTCGCCACGGGTGGGTTTAGTTTTCTTTTGGTTTCGTTGTGGGTATTTCGGTGTGGTTTCGTCGCGTTTTAGTGCTTGTAGTTCCTTGGATTAAAAAGTACTTTGTGGTTATTTTGGTTGCTGTGCAACACGAAAAAGGGACGGAAAGAAGCAAAGAATCGAGCAACGTACTTGTTTGGACCGAACGAGTTCTTGGTGTCTCAGCCACGAGCAAACTCTTCAAGGACCGAACTAGAATTTCCTTCAAGGACCGATCGAGGGAATTCACTTGTGAATTTCACGAACCGAGAGGATCGATTTCTAGTTGAAACCGACGAGAGGATTTCGAACTAGTTTGAATCCGAACGAGATGGATCGAACTAGTTGTACGAACAAGTGGATCGAACTAAGTTGAATACGAACGAGGTGGATCGAACTTGTGGAACTGATACGAGTGCGAGCGACACATATAGTTGAACGGAACGAAGAGGATCGAAACTAGTTGAACCGAACGAAATGGATCGAACTAGTTGAAATCGAACGATGGATCGAACTAGTTGAATCCGACGGGAGGATCGTACTTGTTTGAACCGAAACTAGCGAAGGACCAAACTAGAGACGACGATACCAGCAGAGGATCGCCGACTAGCGTCGAGCCGAACCAGGCTGAGGGATTTCCAGAAATAGCGAGGGATCCAACTAGCAAAGGGACCGATCTAGCAGGGAAACCGGACTTGTTTTACGGTTTTTTCTTGATTTTGTAAAATCCAGGCGGAAAGATACGATTTTTTTTTTTCTCGGTTTTAAATCAAAGATTTGTAAATCCCGTGATTAGTTTCCATCCAGCAACAACAAATCACTTTACACACTAAAGATCCTTGTTTATCATGTTACATCACATTTTTGCAATGTCGGATCTCAACAAGACATTTATGCAGCCGGTCTGAAAAACGGCCCTTCCTATGGCTTAACAAAGAGAACTACGTCCCATGGTCTTCTCGTCTTCTTCGGTATGCTAAGAGTAGACCAAATGGAAAGTTCATCTACAACTCCATTGTGAATGACCCATATGTCAGACGAATGATTCCTGAACCTGGTGATGCAGACCGTGAAGTACCTGTTCCTGAAACGTTTCATGAACAAACCGATGATGAACTCACAGAAGCAGAAATTAAACAGACGGAAGCAGATGATTCAAGCTTATTCAGAAACCATTTCTTCTGGTCTTCCTGTAGACATCTAGGCTGCTGTTGTGATAGTGTGAAACTGCTCAGGGAAATCTGCGTTTTAGTGTTTGCAACAAAATGATGAATGAAAGGTTCCGATATTGTGAATTCAAGAAAAGGAATGGCTCTAAGATGTTTAATGAATGGGAAAGGTTGACTTCCTCTGATGGGGAATCGATTGAGTTCTTACTATCACCGTTTTCAAAAATTGATGAATGATTTTAAGAGAAACAAACACTTTCCTGAATAATAGATTGCTGTAATCTCAGTTCCTAAATAACTTAAACAGAATGGTAGTCGACTAGTTACTATTGTTCAATCAAAACAAAGGACTTGCATACGAAAGTATTACACTCTAGTTGTTTTGATTTCTTGAAGTACAATCGGAGAGGAGGTTGATGATCAAAGAGCTGAACGAATTGCAAAAAACACATGCATGATCCGCTAGCAACTCATGGCAATATTCCAAAAAAGCATTTAAACTATCCAGTGTTTCACCAAGATCAACATCATTCAACCAGAACTACATGCAACAACCAATGTAAATCCGAAGACATTACAGATCCACGACCGCAATGAACATGGAACTTGTACTAATGGATAAGGCATTCAAACTTAACTACTCAACAACAACCTACAACAACCAGGAGAATTCATCAAACCCTCGTAATCGACAGATTTGCTCAACCGGGTTTGAATATGGGTCAAGACAGACAGATGCGGATGGTTGGAGCCCAATGGTAGCGAATCAGGTTTTTGGACAGTATGCTGGGCAGAATGTTGTGGGTATTCAAAAATGGGTATAATGCAGTACAGAATGTCAGGAATCAGGTTATTCAAGATGCAAGTTAGGGAATCAGGGGGTTCAGAATGTTGAGTAATAGAATGGGCAAATTTGTTTGTTCCAGGAGATTACTAATCAGATCCAAATGGGAATGGACAATGTTTTGTGCAGACGGGCTGAGGGTAGTGCGATGGGAATAATGGTAATCAGATAAGGTTTTACAACTGCAGAGGATTGGGTCATCTTGCTAGGAACTGTACAGTCAGACCAAGGAGAAGGGATGCTGCTTATCTTTAGACTCAGTTGTTGATTGCTCAAAAGGAAGAAAGCTAAGGAAGGAATTCCAACTCCAAGCGGAAGAGTTGATTTGATGGCTGCTGGCTGCGATCTTGCTAAAATTGAGGAAGTCAATGCACAACTGCATTTTTGATGTCTAATTTGCAGCAAGCATCGACATGGGTTACTCAGACTGACAAAGCTCCCGTTATTGATTAGACGGATCAGCTGAGTTACACAACTATGACAAACTGTCAAGTTAATGAGATATTTAATATGTTTACTCATGAGAGCAGTAACTTGAGATACTCGAACCATTCCTGAACCACAACAAGTACAAACGTAATGATTAGTAATGGTTATTCTGATATCTCGAGTATGGAACAAGAGGGGTGGGAAAGTGATCAACATCCTGCAACTGTTGGGACACGTGCTTTACTTTGAATCATTATATATTTAATTTGGCCACTGAAGTTGGAAAAAGGTCAACGTCGGTACATTCGGAAAATGAAAAGGAATACAAATGCTGGATTGGACCACTGAGCTTGCTAGATATAAAAATCAAGATAATTGTTTTGAAATTAGTCAAGAAAATATGGACAAATTGAAAGATGTTATTCAAAAAGACGGTTTATCAAGAACAATGTCTTACTAAAAAATAAATGTTCTTATTTAAGTTCCGGTAAACAATAAGACTTTGAATGAGGAAATTTCTAATTTAAGTAAACAGCTTTCAAACGGCAAAATCAACTGTTTCTTCTCTTCTTGAAGGAAAAGAAATGTTGACGTCTTGATTTCAAAATACCGGAAGTCGATGCTTATTGATAAAACAAAATTACAACTTGAGATAAGAATAAAGGAAATTTGATAATTATTTTGGTTTAAAACGGGTCAAATCGATTCAAACGAATGTAACATGCTTTCACCTAAGCCAGACTGTTTTACCCTACGAACAGAAAATGGCCCTTCTTTGGGTTTATCAAAAATCTTTTTTTCTCAAGCAAGTCAGCGGAGAAACAAACAACAGGTTTTGTATAATGGCAAAGTGTTACTTGAAAAGCATGATCCTCCTGTTGTGCATGATTCGGAAGAGACACTGCAGCTTGCTCAAGAGAGTCGCCAAAAAATGAAACAATTGAACAAAGAAATAAAACCGGCAAACTATACAAAGATTAATCTTCTTTCGGGGATTTTTGTTTCTCAAACGGCCAAGTCACAAGAAGAGGTGTACTTTGTAAATACTTCCAAAACGGCCACTGTTTCAAAAAATCGATTTCAAAACCAAATGAAAGAATTTTTGGATGGACATTTCTCTAAGTGTTGCACGAAAATTTCCTAAATGAGGTAAAAAAGCACATTGTGACTCTTCAAACGTGTTTGTCAAACATAGGTATGACTTTTAGATACACCACAATTTGGTGGTCCATTGCTCATCAGGAGATTCTCAAAATTTTAAATGAAGGGAAATTTTTTCCATCATCAACCAAGTGGAACTAGACTTTTCAAGATTTTTGAATTACAAATTTTTGAAAATAGAAAGCAGCCAAATTTGTTCGAGATTTAAATCTCTTGCAAAGAGCTTGATGAATCTCTTGAATAAGCCAACCAAGACATTGGAATTTGGAAATTGAGCGTATCTTGAGTGAGTTATTGTCAGTCCAAGATATTATGTCTATTGTGCAAAATCCATCTATTGTAGATTCATCAAATCTCCAAACTGAGCTTGACCGTACGAAAGAACGATTTGAATATTTGTATCATTAAAAAGGAGAATGAATATGCTAAACTTTGGAATGATTGGTACAAAAAGTGTGGAAGTAATGCAATTTGACAAAATTTAGTACGATAAAGCTTATAATGACATTGCAACAAAAGATTCGAACGGTTTGCATGCTCAGTTGGGCGAGACCAAAAGGGTTTAAAAGTAAGGATACTCCATGTGTATCAAATACCCTTGATCCTTTGTCTCAGAAACTAGAAAATAAGAACGTAGAATTAGAGTTTCAGGTTCGAAATTATGAAAGAGAAAATGCTCATCTTAAGACCACATACAAAACCTGTTGACTATCTATCTCTGTGACCACTGTGCTCAAACTAAAACAATTAATTGACTCGTTTGCAAAACAAATTACATGATACGATCTTATGAAACTACTAAGGCTAAGAGCCCAGTTATATTTGATATTGTTTTTCTGAACAAGTGGACACCACCAAAGGTACGAGTTACGATACTAAGTTTGCAATAAATCAACCGGGAGAGGATAAACCAATCTTTGCAACCTGTAAGAAAAACCCTTGTTGTGAAACAACCAAATGCATTTCAATCTGAACATACAAATCATCAAAAAATTCGGGGTTCCTCAAAAGGTTGATGAGACGAATGATTTGTCAAAACCAGTCACTCAAACCTCGGTCCCCCCACACCTCTATAGAATTCAAAAATTGTGAAACTTGATAAATGTGATTGCCCCAGGAATGTTTAGGATTACCATCGTTCAAGTCTTCTAGGGAATAAAAAGGTATGTCCCTTACAAAATTAGGACAAAATCCAATCACCGTTTCCACAAACCTATGTGTCACTAAGAAAGTGATGTTAATTCTGACTCTTATGGTTTATTCTTTACAGGAGTAGATACAATGCTAGACAGAAGGCCACAGCCTAGGAGCAATACAAAGAATGATAGGGTCCCCTCTGCGTCTAAGAGTAGTTGCATCAAGAATAAAGAAGTTGAAGTAGAAGAAACTCCATGGAATTTACTGCTTTCTAAGAATAAGAAACAATATGTTCAATCTGAATATAATCACGTTAAGCTTGATATTCGGAATGATTAAATCTATAGTTATATGTTGCTATGTGGTAAGCATGTTTAATCACTGCTATCTCTAATCATGATGTATTGTATGTTAATTATGTATGGAATGACCATGAATTCTCGTGGCAAGAAACAAAAAGGCAAATGATTCAAACAATGAAAATCAAAAGAAACAAAAAGCCAAAAGGTTATAAAGGCCTAAGAAAGTAGGGTCCAACGAAAAGACTTGCTTCACCTAAAGCCTAGTAAACTAGATTTTTGCCTTTAGGTGAGTCACCAACGGAAGATTTTTTGAAATTTAAAGGATAAATAATCGCATTCAGTGAAGCTGAGAGTCAAATCTGGACTGCTCTAATGGTGATAATGCTGTGTACTTCTAACCCTTCGGTACCTACAAATCAAACGGTTTCCAAATTCCACTTCTTTTCTTGGCAGGTATCCAATTTGTTTTATGGTGAGTCAACTCGGGTTGCTCCAAAGCATATGACGGGAACTAAAGCTTCTCATCAAAAATTTCATCTGGAAGTTTTTTTGGGACTTTTTCGCTTTGGGAAAAATGGATCATGTTGCTGCAATTTTGGGTTTCGGCGATCTTCAAATGGGGGATTATTTTGATCACAGGGTTTATAGGTTTGATTTCGTTGAGGGGCTTGGGGCATAATCGTGTATTCTCAGTTGTGGCAGTTTTTGTGATTCAGATTTTTTTAGATGGTACTTTCAGAAGGAAAACACTTGATTTGTCAGATACTCTAGAAGGTGTTGATTTGTTAAAAGGAAACGTTTTCAACAAAATTCTTATACTAATCAAATCTCCATGAAATGGCCTCTGCATCCCCAATTTGCCTCATGGCTCGAGCAACTTCTACCAAGTCATGGTTATGGCATCAACGTTTATCTCACCTCAACTTTGACACCATAAATGACTTGCCAAAAACGATCTTGTCACCGGTCTTCCAAAATTCAAATATCATAAAGAATAATTGGTCCTCTGGTGTGCAAGGAAAAAAGCAAAGGGGTCTCACCCACCCAAACCAGTTCCAAATTCTAAGCAGAGGTTACACCTTCTTCATATGGATTTGTGTGGTCCAATGAGAATTGCTAGCATAAATGGAAAGCGATATGTTTTGGTGATTGTGGATGATTACTCTCGTTACACTTGGGTACATTTTCTCAGATCAAAAGATGAAGCACCAGAAGTGATTAAAACCTTCCTGAAGCGAATTACTGTCCTTCTTCAGTCACCTGTCATCATCATAAGAACCGATAACGGCACAGAATTCAAAAATCAAATCCTTCTTAAGAATACTTGATAGGTGTTGGCAATCTCTCCACCAAGGTCTTCGTGTCGAAAAACACTCAATCAAAATGGGATGTAGTGAACAAAGAGAAATCGAACGTTAGTTTAAGGTGCTTAGAACATGTTGATTTTCTCTTATGAACCGTTATTCTTATGGGATTGAAGCGATTGCTACTGCGTGCTACACTCAAAACCGCTCCATCATTCACCGTCGATTTAACAAAACACCATACGAGCTCATTAACGGCAGAAAACCGGATATCTCCTTTCTACATGTATTTGGGGCTCTCTGTTATCCCAAGAATGATCGTGAAGATATTGGGAAGCTTGGTGCAAAAGGTGATATTGGCTTTTTCATTGGTTATTCTGCTGATTTATGTGCTTACCAGGGCGTGTACAACCGCAAGGTCAAAGAAAATCATGGAGGACAATGAATGTGACATTTGATGAACTTTCAGCTATGGCTTTTGAACAAAGCAGTTCAAAACCCGGGCTTCAAAGCACGAGTTCTGGAAAAATTAGTTAAGGACTCGATCTTACCTATGCTCCATCAACAATAACAACTCAAAAACCAACTTAACGTGAATTAAATTTATTGTTCGAAGCTATGCATGATGATTACATTGGTGGTCAACCGTCAACTTCTCTAAGAACTGGTCCGGCTGCTCAAGCACCTCAAGTTCTTCAGACTCCAATGACAACTACAACAACAACAAACACCGCACCAACACCAACAAATTCATCCTCTCAAGCAAAAAATCTTCCAAACACTTCACAAGATATTGACGAGCTCGAAACACAATAACATGTTCAGCATCAACCCGGAACAATTGTTGACAATGTTCTAAATGCTATGTTAGATGAAAATACGTTTGTAAATCCTTTTGCTACTCCATCCACAAGTGTTGCTGAATCATCATCTTTACAATATGTGGATCCATCGAACATGCATACGTTTTACCAACCATACCCTCATGAATATCAATGGACTAAGGATCACCCTCTGAAACAAGTGATAGGAGAACCCCCACGACCAGTTTTGACAAGGAATCAACTCCGATCTGATGGTGACATGTGCATGTATGCATTAACGGTAAGCACTATGGAACCGAAGAAAGTTAAAGAGGCTATGACCGACCCTGCATGGATTGAATCAATGCAAGAAGAGCTTCTTCAGTTCAAAAGGCTTGATGTATGGGTGTTAGTTCCTCCTCCGGATAACATAAAACCTCTTACTTTGAAATGGTTATTAAAAAACAAGCATGATGAAGAAAACACGGTCATCCAAAACAAGACTCGTCTGGTTGTGAGAGGGTACCGCCAAGAGGAAGGAATAGATTTCGAAGAATCCTTCGCTTCGGTTGCTAGAATGGAAGCTATCAAGATATTTTTGGCATATGCTACACACAAATCGTTCACTGTGTTTCAAATAGACATAAAAACTGCATTCTTGCATGGTACGCTAAAAGAAGACGTGTACGTGTGCCAACCTGAAGGTTTCATCGATGCTGATCATCCAAGCCATGTCTACAAGTTAAAGAAGGCACTATATGGGTTAAAGCAACCACCAAGGGCATGGTACGACGAATTGTCAATGTTTCTCCTACAGGATCACTTCTTCAAAGGCACAATTGATCCAACGTTGTTTATAAGGCACTTCGACGATGACATCTTAGTGGTACAGGTCTATGTTGATGATATTATCTTTGGTTCTACACACCTTAGGTATACCCAACTATTTTCTGCCCTCATGAAAAGCCGCTTCGAAATGTCGATGATGGGGAAATAACGTTTTTCCTTAGTTTACAAGTTAACCAATCCCCCTGTGGCATCTTCATAAACCAGTCCAACTACGTGTTAGAAATCCTTAAAAAGTATAGAATGGAATCATGTGATCCCGTTGGTACTCCAATGGAGATCAAAGACAAGCTTGACCTTGATCAAAGTGGGTCTCCAGTCGATGCAACAAAATATCGTAGCATGATTGGTGCCCTAATGTATCTTACGTCTAGTTGACCGGACATTGTACATGCTACTTGTTTATGTGCTCAGTACCAGGCTAAGCCAACCAAGAAGCACCTCAAAAAGGTTAAAAGGATCTTTCGTTATCTCCGGAGAACTGTTAATATGGGTCTCTGGTATACAAAGGATTCTGGTTTTGAACTAACCGGATTTTCAGATGCTGATTATGCGGGATGTAAAGACACCTTCAAGAGTACTTCTATCCAACATGACTCATGACCCACCTGAAGGAGTAGTGAGGTTCACAAACGGGACCGATGAAATTGCCTATAAAATGCCCCATAAGATAAAATAGTACAACTTATTATCAGACTTAGAAAAAGAGCACACAAAATTAGTCTACCTTAGGAACAAGGAAGACAAGAGAAGAGGAGTAGAGTACGTGATGAGCAAAATATTAGGGTTTTACAAAGAATGTCTAGAGCTTGGACCCGAATATGTGACTGGAATGGATGATGAAGGAGAAGTCACGTAAGGACGTGTGACTTCGAGTCTAGCTACAAGACTCATAAATAAAGAAAAGCGCTTTTTGGGAGGTAACCCAATGTTTATTTTTCTCGCATATTAGGAGTGTCTTGTGTTTGAATTCTTTTCATTTATTCTTTTATGTTTGAATTCATTACTTTGTAATTATGCTTTGTTTTGTTTATAACTTCGTCTTATTTACAATCAAGGGTATTTTGCAACAAAATAAGTGTAGGGGAAATATCCGGTTTTTAAGAACCAATTCAAACAAAATAAATAAATTGTTTAGATTAATTCGCGTCAGTTTCGAGTCATATGATTGTATTGACTAATCCTAGGTTTCATGCAACAATTTCATACAAGAAATAACTTATATAATCGAGTGCATGAAGTTTTTCAAAGAAAAAGAAAAGAAAATTTCTCTTAGAGCCTGGAGATGGCGTTAGGATTAACCTGACGGCGTCCTGAGCCCAGCTATAGGAAAATTTGAAAATTTTCAAGTATTTTCGAAAAATAATTTGCACAACATTTAAAATTTGTAATTCTTTTATAAACCTGCATAAACCTATGATTACATTATTAATCTCATCCTATCTTACTGTTTTCATAGAGTCAAAACCCTAAACTCTCGTTGTATATATATCTATCCCGCCGATTTTATGCTTGGTATAGTTGTGTTTGTCTTTGATTAGAGTTTATAATTGACGAGAAAAGCATGGAATTCTTTATAAGTTTCATTGGATGACTCTAGAGGACGAATTAACCAGTTATCGCATTATTCCTTCTCCATTATTGAGGCTAAACCAGGGAGTACTAGTTTCTTTTCCTTGTTTTCTTTTCCCTTTATTCGTTTTAACGGGTAATTCTAAAGAACATTGAGGACAATATTCAACTTAAGTGTAGGGGAAAAATAAGCCTTAGAAACTATTTTCCTTCTTATTCCAGGGGGGGGGGCGGGTCCCTAAAATGATGGGGAAATATCGAAACATCAGCAAAAAAAAAGGTAATTTTTGACCCAAATATTAAAAATCTTATGAAACATATCACCGACGCAAAAACCGAGTATTAATAGGTCTCCATGGACAGAATTGTATGACATATCCACAAAAACCCACAAAAATTCCACCTAAAAATGTGAGATCCCCTTTAGATCTTTAGGAATTCGGGTATCCATTATTGATACCCAAGATAATTTATACCTTTAGCTTTCTTGAGTTAAGGTTCGAATGCAGTCATATGTGTCTATTCTGTCATTACGGATGTATACGTATGGTCTAGGTCGCCTTTTCTAGAGCATTGGTATCGGTATTAAATTATATGAGTGTACCGGTAGTATATTAAATGCTAGAACTTGTTTTTGTGATGCATCCCAAGACCGCATGTAAGTATTATGATTTTCTAGATAAGAGGCACTAGGATTAACCCATGTTTTAAACATGTAATTGTTATTATGGTCAAGTCGACTATATAACTATCCCACACCCTTGCCATGCACTCACTTTTAGTGCAAGATACCCCTAGTACAACCCTTCGAGCCTATCCTTTTTCATGGTTCTCATAATTTTTTGGTTAAGCCAGACTATTAATGAAGAGCATTGTCAACCCTTAAACCAATTGTTACACCCAAATCGCCTTAGCCTACCTTAATGTACTCATCTTTAGTATATTATTATTTTAACCTAAGTTAATTATTTAAGTACACGGTTGCTAAGTCTTTATCCTTGTAAATACAATTTTGGGACGATTGGGATTCATGGTAGTATTCATCTTATGAAGAATTAGGGAAGAAGTAATTTATTACCCCCAATAGAGCTCAATAAGCTCCATGTTATCCGTGGATAATTGCCAGAGAACTCAGAGGTGTTACTCTTTAGTATTAACAGTGAAGATGAAATCCTTCTTGAGCCAACATCAAAAAAGTCTTGGTAGGTGTCTTGCGTGATTCTGATTTGGAATCAAAAACTTGTTGTCAACTGGAGAATCGCTGGTGCGATTCTACATGAATCAACTTTGTCCTGGTAATTGATATTGTCGGACTCATCAGAAAGTAGTAACTATCTGATTCACTCTTACGTGTTGTTGCTTTGAGATGCTCCTATAGTAACGAGATAACGGGCTTAGTTGCAGCTGCGAAAACCATGTCAAAGAGATTCTTTTGAATTCTACCCTGATCATGGCTAGTTATTTATAATGATCAACGGGAACAGTTTGGTTATTGCACCGTATTCGACGAAGTGACAAAGGGACACATTCGTCATTATATGTTTATCTCTAACTTATAACTTGCAGGTTATTCATGACCGTAGCAGTTTCTAGACCATGAGAGTCCAAGATCAAGACCTCATTTGCTCAATCACAAAGATTAATACATGATGAAAGCTCAAACTATCTAAAGCAGTCTTCATCAGCTATCCTATGTGGATATGAACATGCCACTTCCTCTTGTGACATAAGTGTGTCCATGAGGTGTTCTCATGTGTATCATGTTAAAAGACATTGTTGAGCGGGAGATTGATTAGCAAGCTTTCAAGTATTCTTGAGGCGATGAGCGGTGGATGGAGACACAAGATCGCAAGGCGGCATAAAGAATTAAGGATAAAGATTTAGAGATCTCAGTAGTCAAGACCAATCAAGGCCAAAGACCACGATATCAATATTTTTGTCAAAGATATCAGTTAGATTCAGATCCAAGGATCACAAGGATATGCAAGGGAACTTTCAAAAGGAATCCCAAGAATACAAGGCTCCAAGACTCATGACGTCACAGAAGGATTCCATAGTTGAATGGACCACCCCTTAGGGGGAGATTGTTAGCCGTTGATATTGAGTAAAGTGATGGTTCATTAAACAATCACGGCCTTGTATAGGAAAAGTAGTTTTTGGGAATTTAGTTAAGCTTAGTTGGGGCCTAGTTGTCGGGGCTCAAGCCCTATTATTTTTAAGAACCAGGCCCAACCAAAGCCACAAGAATAGTCTTACTCTTGTAAAAACTATTTAAAGGCACTCTCCAATGTGGAGGTTGTTGTTTCTCATTTTTCTTTTCATGAACAAGTAACCATTTTTTTTACTTTCTCTCTCTAAAATCTTTTTCTTATTTGTGTGTTTGGTGATGAAATGATATCCTAACAAGGTGCATAATGGCAATTATCAAGTATAATAATTAAACCTCTAGGAAGAATTAAATCAAGACTTCTAATAGCTTCAACAGCTAGACGCATTCCATTACTCGCATACAGGTTTAAAGCTTATTGTTTTAGGTTTTTTCTTCCCCTAAGACCCTGCGTAGTATTACAGATGTGAGTACCATAACCAGTATCATATACCCAGGACTTGTGAAGATACTTGAAGTACTATCTAAGCTAGTATTTTTCCTCTTCTTTAACTTGGCAAGATAAGCATGACAATTCCTCCTTAAGTGACCCACCTCTTTGCAGTGATGGCAGATCCAGTCCTTTGCCAGATTCTCTTTCTCAGGTGGTAGAGGGATCTTTGGTTTGGAAGCATAAGCTTGCTTACCCTTTCCTATACCACTTCCCTTAGCACCTCACGATTTGTTCCTATATTTCTAGATCCCCTCCTCTTATCATAAGGAAAACAGGAGTAGCAGCCTATAGAGTCCACTTCATTACACAATACTAAGCTACAACTATAAGCACAAGGCATAATCATAAGAATAAGCTAGAAGAAGAAGATAAGAAGAGATGGTGGTAATGTATGAATTATCTCGCCATAATGTATTATATATATATAGAGAGAGAGAATACAAGGTGGAAAGAATAAATAAAACAATACACACACTCTCTCCAAGTGGAGAGTGGTATTTATACCCAGCAAATAAATGAGGCGTGTGGGTTTAGGAAGAAGAATGGACGGGCTTGGTCTTTGTAATGGGATAAGCTCGTAACTTAAACAATATTAGCTTAAGGCCTAAGCCCGTTTATCCGACTAGCCTATTACATACATTACAAAGCTCTTAAGGTTGAATAACCGGCACTTTACAAAATAATCACTCCTAACAATCTCCTACTAAGGGGCAATTATTCATATATACTTAATCTTTAATTCTGTATGACTCCATATCTTTGTTCTTGAGCTTTGTTAGGTAGTAGGCTTCATCTTTATTTTTCCAATCCTACTTATGATCTTGATTTTGATCTTTGATCTTTATCTTGAATTTCTTTTCTTTTCTTTATCTTTAGCCTTTGAGATCTTCCATCATCACTTGCCAACCATCATACTCGTAGTTTTCTTGAAAGCTATCAATCTTCCTCACATGGGGAAGTTGTTCATATAATGTTTACGAGCTAACAATCTCCTCTATTTCATCATTCTTTGAAGTGGTAGTTTTGACTTGATCTACTTTTAATCATATACTTGATGTCTTTGAGGAAGTTCTTGATTATCAGAGTTACGAGGTGTCTTTGTATTTGTTCTGAGATTTCATCTTTGATAGTTGAATCTTTGAAACTTGAGTATGAGCATGTATCTATGAATATGACGGAGCTGGAATGAGGTAGTTACGCCTTCCTCGGTACCTACATTTATAAGGTTTAACAATATAACATTATATATGGACTAGTGTCTTGTCATATGTCTAGTTTTAGTAACTTTAACCTCCAGTTCCGTGAGGACCGTTTCACAGTATAAATACTAGACATGCGTCATTAGAATTTGATTCATGAATGAATCTCCTTAATAGGTTTTCCAGCTTTAAATGTAGTTTATCTAAAAAGGGCATGTCAAGAGACACTAACGATATTCATCGATATTCCATAATCGTTCTTATATCTAGATTCCCTTTTTAGTTAGGATAACAGACGAATATAGGTGAATCATTGTTGTAAACTGTGAGGTAAACAACAACAATTTTGGGTGTTTCCCGTCAAATCTATAAACCTATATCACATTAGATTTCCAGTTATCACATATTTGATCTTTTTCAAGATCGCCCATGTCAGCTATCGTAGTGCTATTTGATGTTGACACTGAAAGGATTTACATTCGTCAATGTAAAATACTAAAGAGTATCACTCTGAATGTTCTGGTAAGATATGATGATAATGCGTAGGACTCTTTGTTAAAGCTTGTGTTCTTTGATGTGAACAACAATTGAATATTTAGAATGTGTCCCAATGAGATTTATATATTGATCTATTTTGGCTCTAGACTCATTAAGTGCGTAATGGTTTTAGTGATCGGAAGATGGAGCAGACTGCCACCTTTTCAATATCAATGATCTCAGAGTGAGAAAGTCAATAGAATTAATGTGTTATGGCTCCGTGAAAATTGAAACAAGATTTCTTTTGAGAGAAACTTGAGTAGCTGGGGATGGGTGTGTATTGCATCACTGGTCCATGATGTCTATCTTCAATACCAAATATCATCTTTGTGATATCCGATAGATTATGTATTGATCTGGTTTCTGCTTAGTTGCGTGGAGAGCTTCTTTCGTTTTACCCTTTACATCACATTTATTTTTCATTCTTCAACCCCTACAATGTTTACCAAGACATCATTACTATCACCATGTTTTGCTTGTTCCGGTGATAACTCATACATTAGTCAACATTTCTCTCTTATTCTCATTCAACTCTATCTTTCCTAAGGACTTCTAATCTATCTATCGGAATGTCCCTAGGTAAATCCCTCCGGCTCTGGTTGGATCATGGGATAATACCTAACCTTACCACCTTATGACTTCATCGTTCGTCGTGAATTAGTAGGTTGTTTGGGTATTAAGATCGAAACCATAAAACCATTTGAAAATCAATCATAGTGTTTGAAAGAGGTTTGACACTTCAAAAGTTTTTGATTTTCAGAAATACTCCCCTTACACGCCTGCATCATAATTGAAAGAGTTTTGCACAAGGAGGAAGGAGTACGCACTTGAGTCAAAGACGATCACATTTTAATCTAATTTTCTCTCCCTCAAAATAGCGTACCAATTGATAATCTTGTGTATCAATAGATTAAATAACTATATATGAGTTTTTGAAAGCACGTGGGAGAAAAACAGTTATTTGCATGATTATTGTTGAAACATTTGAAAGTTTATAACCTCTCACAAAAAATATTGAGTTGTGGTCCAAGTGTTTGAATATCTAGAACGGATGTGTCCTAAGCCGCTAACAAAACACTTGTCTAGTATCGTAGAACGGATGCATCTGAAGACGCTAACAATTCTTTTCGAGTACCTTAAAACGGATGCAACTTAGAATGCTAGCAACGCTTTTCGATATTTTCACACTTGACAGCAGCTACTGAAAGAAAAACCATGAGGAGAGAGTCGAGCAAATAATTTTTGAGTTTTTTGAATTTCTTGTTGAAAAAACATCTTGATAAATTATGCTCTTAATCTCTTTATTAAACATTTGTTTTCATAAACATAGGGCTTTGTTTTTATACTCTACTCCCTTTTAAAAAAATGTTGGTACTTAAATTGAAATTTAAGATAAACTGAATACATTTTTATGCGATTTGCTCTTAATTCTATAACAATGCCATTTTATATTCTATATTAAATTATTTTTCATTCGGTTTGATTCGATTAAATTTCGAATATGATTAATCGTGACTTGAACCGCAAATAACCGCTCATTTCGAAACTGTTTACACTTTGCAAAATACATTCATTACAAATTAGATATAACAAGGATACAAATTAAAAGTTATAGTAAATTGTTTTGCAAGCAAAACATTTATGTCGACACCACTCAGAATTGCAGTTATTTTAGGACTAAATAATTACCATAGGGAAAAAAAAACGTGGAAAAGAAGAGACCCAAGTTTCCATAGTTTCATTGGTAAAAAAGAATAGAGAACCACAATAGTCAAAGAAAGATAAAAAAAACCGCAGTAGAAAGCGGTTTTACAAAACCAACCAACCATAGAAAGGAAATAATATAAAAAAAGAAAGAAAAAAAGAGCGTGATTTCCGATCTTTCAACCAACCAGCCAGCCAGCCAACCTCTCTTTATATATAAACCCCTTAAACCTAACACCATTCCTCTCATACAATACAATTTCTTTCAATACAATTTTCTTCACTTTTTATAAACTTTATTAATCATGTCTTGCTACAAGGGAAAGTACGCTGGTATGATCTTTTTTTTTTAATTTTTTATTCTTCAGTTTTAAAATAGGTTTATGTTATTCGATCTGTTGTTTGTTGATTTATTGTCGTCGTGATTTGTATTTTTTAAGGTTATCTTGTTTAGAGGATTATTGTTTTTGTTTGTTGTTAAGTTTTACGTTTATGTTACTCGATCTGTTATAAGTTTGTTGATTCCTGTTTATCGGATCAATTATTTTTATTAAGGATTGTTGATCTAGATCTGGTTTTGAGGGCTAGTTATTAGATTATGGGGTGATTGATTCTTATAGTTTTATAATTATTGAAAATGTTAGATCAGGATTACTATCAACTGGTATGCATCGGTTATTATTAAATGACCATGATGACCAAAGGGGTGTTTCAATGATACCTATGTTGTGTGAGAAGCTCCCCGACCAAATGGTCATAGGTCAAGTCCTGTGTAAATATTGTGAGATATTAAAATTGCCGTTCTAAAAAAATTAAATGACCATAATCCATGAAACTTTGAGATCTATTACAGTAGTATATAACACAAACAAGGTTGGTGTTCTATGTTAGCTACTGTATTTATAAAAGTATTAATGAGATTGTATGATTATGATTAGTATGTAAAAGGTGGTTTAAGATATATTAATTCTCGATGCATACGAAAAGCATTTATCATGTATTAAAGGTCCTTGCATTTGTTAAGTATTGATAAATTGTTTAATCATGATTACTATGTGAATGATTTGATCGGTTCTTATAAAATGACCATGATGAAACTTTGAGATCTATTAGTATATCACACATGGTTGGTTAATGTCTTATTCATGGCTATGTATTAAACAATGCTTGTTATATGTTAGTTACTACTCTATTTATATAAGTATTCATGAGATTCTATGATTATGATTAGTATGTAAAAGGTTTGTTCAAGATCTATAAGTATTTAAGGTCCTTGCATCTATAAGTATCGATAATAATGTAAGATCATAATTCGTAAGCTATAGATGTGAATTGAAATCCTTTCACGATCTGAGATTAACATAATGAATGCTTTTTTTTGGATCAGATGAGCTCATTGCCAATGCTGCCTACATTGGTTCACCCGGAAAGGGTATTCTTGCTGCTGATGAGTCCACTGGCACCATTGGAAAGCGTTTTGACAGCATCAAGGTTGAGAACGTTGAATCAAACAGGAGAGCCCTCCGTGAGCTTCTTTTCTGCACTCCTGGTGCCCTCGACTACCTTAGTGGAATCATCCTTTTTGAGGAAACTCTATACCAGAAGACCGCTTCAGGTAACTTAACATTGGATCATTATAAAAGTCTTCGATTAACCGGGTTTACAATTTAGTAGTGTTTCATAACGTTTATTTAATTGTTGCAGGTAAGCCCTTTGTTGATGTGATGAAGGAGGCTAATGTCCTTCCCGGGATCAAGGTTGACAAGGGTACCGTTGAGCTTGCTGGAACCAATGGTGAGACCACCACCCAAGGTCTTGATGGTCTTGGTGCTCGATGTGCCCAATACTATGCTGCTGGTGCTAGGTTCGCCAAGTGGCGTGCCGTCCTTAAGATTGGTGCCAATGAGCCATCCCAGCTCGCCATCAATGAAAACGCTAATGGTTTGGCCCGATATGCCATCATCTGCCAAGAAAACGGATTGGTGCCAATTGTTGAGCCCGAGATCCTTGTTGATGGACCTCATGACATCAACAAGTGTGCTGATGTGACTGAACGTGTCTTGGCTGCATGCTACAAGGCCCTTAACGACCACCACGTGCTTCTTGAGGGTACCCTTTTGAAGCCTAACATGGTGACACCTGGATCTGAAGCTAAGAAGGTTGCACCAGAAGTGGTGGCTGAGTACACTGTCCGTGCTCTTCAAAGAACCATGCCTGCTGCTGTCCCAGCTGTCGTGTTTTTGTCTGGTGGTCAGAGTGAGGAAGAGGCAACTGTTCACCTCAATGCCATTAACCAGTTGAAGGGAAAGAAGCCATGGAGCCTAACCTTCTCTTTTGGACGTGCTCTACAACAGAGTACCCTTAAGGCATGGGCTGGAAAGGAAGAGAATGTGAAGAAGGCTCAGGAGGTTTTCCTTATTAGGTGCAAGGCCAACTCTGAGGCAACTCTTGGTAAATACGCCGGTGGTGCTGCTGTTGAGGGTGCCACTGAGTCTCTCCACGTCAAGGACTACAAATACTGATCATCTCTCATTTGGTAATTACTTCACTATGTTCCGTGTTTTGTGAAGGACATGACTTGTTATTTTTTTTGTCTGCAAAAATTGGGGTGTTTTACACCTCAGGCTCTTAGATTTGTGTTTTTGTTTTTTTAATCTTGGTCTAGTCTTTAGTAACGATGGCTAAGAATAAGCTCGGGAACTTCGAGCATTGGTTGAGGTTGTTTATACTTGAACCGTTTTAAAAGTTTCATTTTTCAAGTTTTATATCTTGCATTTTTTTTATTTTGCTTTCATATGTTATTTTTAAGTTTTATATTTTGTGCATTTTAAGTTTTTAACACAACATCATGAAATTGATTCTTAAGCGCAACTAGAATGAAAAAGAACTTCACACAGGAATGTTTTACGCTGCTGTTACTTCAAACAGGCTTGGTTTATTCGTCTGCATCATACGTTCTTTATCATAAATATAGGACATGGCTTCTAAGAATAATAGAGCAACTTGATCTTCTTGGAGGCACCAAGTACATTAGTTTTATTGCCATGGGCTATTAAAACTTGAGCAATGCATAGGCATAAAAGACTTAACACAATTTAATGGTGGATGTAAAAAGCTTTTGAAAAGACGCTGCAATAGTAAAAACTTTTTGGAATGAAAATGCAAGAGTAGCTGAGGCTATATAAATACGACTCCAGTATACAATTAGAGGTCTTTGAAAAAGCTAAATAAATATTGCAAAAGTCTTTCAAACACACAAAATAGTGAAAAGCTTTAATTAAAAAAAGCGTTTTATTGCAGATGCTTTTAGAGGCATGAACAATGTGGCTCGTTATTTAACTGAGACGGCCATGTTGTGGAGCGTGACAGGGAACCAAAAATGCCACCTCATTTTATGTAAAAATAGTATTTTTAGTGGATGTACTGTCAATAAGTATTTTGGTTTTATATAAACCTGTGACAAAAGTATGCTAGCCACCCTATATTGACCACTATAACGGATTCATAAGGATGTTCTGTGTTAGAAATAGATGATTGATTGGTAATCAGTTACCATGAGTCCATGATTGATTAACATTACTTATTCAGTTTCCACCATGTTTATTTAGGCAGATGTATAAACCTGTGACAAAAGTATGCTAGCGACCCTATATTGACCACTTTATAAGGATGTTCTGTGTTGGAAATAAATGGAGATTGATTGGTGTTGATACAAAAGTTAGGTTGGATCTAGTTTGATCCGAATAGGCTGCTATTCAGGTATAGAGTGCCTCGTTCTTGTACCAAATGAATTCGTTGAAGGACCATGCACAAGGAAATAAACACCGTTAACCTTATCGTGGGCTCGTTCTTGTACCAAATGAATTCGTTGAAGGACCATGCACAAGGAAATAAACACCGTTAACCTTATCGTGGGAGCGGATCCCGCTATTAGACTTCGGCGTGAGAGTAAGTATGTGATTTTGAGAGAGTAATTGAGTGTAATTAGGGTTTGTTGGATACCTTGATGCTAATTATGCTCCTTTTATATGCTGAATACCTCATAGGGGTTCCGTATCTTTCGGCCCAAGATGCGACCGATATTGTAGGGATTCATAATTATCCTACATGATTTAAATAAGTAAAGGATATCTTCTTATTTAATTAGATTATCATTTCCTAAAGATAACTTGTAAAGATACTGCGGTCCCGGTCATTTGTGCCGCTAGCCGCGACCCCTTGGTCAAGGAGGCCGTGACCGCAAGTCACGGGCCGCGGGCCCATTATCAGCTACTGAGTCCATTAGTATGAGTGGGCCGGGTCGGTCCATACTATACGTCATCATGTCCCCCCAGTTTAGGAGACGTGGCCGTGGTCAGGACCATGGTCACGGTTGCTAGACTATCAAACCACTCTGAGAATGCAAAACCGCCAAACGCTATAGGTGGGGCCTCGTAGCAGAAAAACAAGACACGTAAACCGAGAAACGGTTAAAACGGCTGATTGATGGGACAAGTGGGCCCTCAAGATATGCCACCTTCCTCGTAATCCCTACCCGTCCAAAGGATAAGTGGGGACACGTGTCAAACATCCAACTGTGCACAACATTCGAGGGCATAGTATAAATAGGGCCAACGAGGACTGTTCAAGTTTACACAATCGTTAAATCTAAACCTTCATTTTTACACATACAGCCGCATACGTTACCTATTCCCACGGAATCGCATTACTCCAGATTAGTACACAGCGCCATTTTATAAAACTGGTTAGGGATGGGGAGGGATGCCATACAACTTGAAACCGCCGTGTCAACTATCTCCCAGGAATATCTGCTAGAGTTTACCAGTGAGTACGGTATATCAGAAGATCTGCATCCGGAACTTCCTACTCTAGGAGACAGGATCGTGGACTTTCCAAAGGACAAAATCGGTGTATTCACCAAATTTGTTGAGTTTGTTAATTTTCGTATCCCTAAATCACAATTTCTCTTCGATATCCTCGGGTATTATCAAATTCATTTGTCACAACTGTCAGTTATAGGCGCGTCCAAGGTAAGTCATTTCAAAATCCACTGCTGTGTCTTAAACGTAATTTCGTCTGTAATTATGTTTCGTGTGTTTTACATTCCGTCTTTTAATTCTGGGTGGATGTCCTTTAGCAAACGCCCAAGAAAAAACACCCCTCAATGCTATACCAAGCCCTTAGATTCTTTAAAAAACTGGAACAACCGCTTCTTTTGGGTGGATGAGAAAGTATTTTCTACCGTCGTTGACTGGCGTGAAAGTGCTCCAAAGGATGAGAAGCCAGCGGAGGGCTCTTATTTCGTAGAAGACGTAGCAAGGTTGGACACACGCCGTACCCCAATCCAAAAACAGCCAGAAGCCCTGTTATGCTTAGTAGGATTGAGCCGGAGATACTACCTGGGAGACGATGTGTATCCCACCTTCCTGTATGATGATGGCCGGGGTGGGTGTTTGATATATTTTCCGTGAGTTACTTGTATATGTAAAAAAGATATGCTAACAGCGCATGTTTAATTGCAGAGATGGATTTGTTCAATTTGATTAGTGCCCCAAATCCTGCCAAAGTAAAGACCGGCACCCGTCCTCGTGCTGCTCATGAGGTGCCGCTGCTGACAGTCACCGCAAACCGGGTGATAGATATGGGAGAGCCGGCCGCAGCCACAGAGTCTTCTGGGACACCATCCACCATAGAGAGGTCACCCTTGGACTTTGATAATGAAAACCCCTCGCAACAAATTAATGAGGGTGACGGAATGGAAGACCAAGTTTTAGAGACAGGGGCCTCCGAAGTTCCTCCTACCGGACATGCGTCGACCACGAGGGTCGCTCCAAATATAGTCATAGAGGAGGAAGATGCCGCCGATGTACCCCTTGTGAGCAAAAGGCGCCGCAAGAGGGTGAATGATGGGGCGGATGCGAACGCCCCACCGAAGGTATTGAGGAAAGATTTTGATGTCTCCCGCCCGACACCGAGTACCTTCGGAGGAAAATCCTTTGCTTCAACGGGGTTGGAGGCAGGCTCCACCTTGTCTGCGCCTGCCTCGCAGGGGACTCCTGCTGGTACTATTGATCCGGACCCGCTATCTTTCGCGGAGCCACAGCCAGCCCCGACAAGAGATATTGCTGAGTAAGTGATTCGTTCCACGATCTCTTTGAATTATGCTAACAAAGTATATTCCCTTCGTTTCATTTTTTTATTGTGTATGCTAACAGTTCATATGTTTCGCGTCCTTAATGCAGGTCTTCTAAGGGAGCGACCGTCGCGGGAGATCCAGATTCTGAGAAGTCTTCCTCCTTTACATCCTTTGCTGGGTCGCCAGGCGGTATATATCAGCCGGGATGGGGTATAACCAACAACTGCCGTTTTGACACCCCGGTGCATGCCAGGACGCGGTGGATCATATGGTGCCACCAGGGTATTTTTCGGAGCTGCGCCACTTGCCCAATGAGGAATTCTTAAACCAGTACAACGTAAATCTGGCACGGCAAGTGGCTATGGGTTCCCAGCTGCGATTAAGGTTTGAACAAGTGGTCCGACTACTGAAGAAAGCCAAAGAAAAGGTAGCCAAGCGAGATCAGAGAATCCATGCGCGAGAGGAGGAGATAAAGAAACTGGATCAGGAAGTGCAGGGGCTCCGTAATCAAACTAGGAATCTAGAGACCCTGCTGGAGACCGAGGTTAACATGAAGAAGGCCGTAGAGGCTAATAATGCAGAATTAACTACCTAGTTGGAAAGCCTCCGCGCTAAATTTGCAGACCTTCAAGTAAATAACAATCAACTATTTCAGCAGGTGTCTACCCTTGAAGCTCAGGTTACGGGTGAGGAACAAATAATGGCCGCTTTTGAAGAATTTAAAAAGCGTGAGGAGGACAAAGTGGAGCGGCGTTGTGCGGAAATGGATGCACGTCTGGATGCGCTGAGCATAGACTTTGACGAGGAGTTGTATCCTTACATCCTTACAGCCATCGCAGGCCGTCGATGGGTTATCGGACACGGTCTACGCCTAGCCGTAATGAAATGTGCGGAGTCCACCGACCTGAGGCAGGCGTTTGCTAATTTCCGTGTCCGCTAAGATTGCTAAAGGCATGAGCGAGGGACTTAAACATAGGGTGGAGCATGGGAAGGCTCAGTTGGATTTAGAGGTGATTGAGGCGTACGACCCTGAGGTCGACGCCAAATATGTTGCGGCCCTTCATGCCCTAAAAGACTTAGAATATCCTCTGATTGATCATCTTGAGAAACTTAAGGACGCCCCCATAGATTTGATTATGGCGTCCTTACACTTGGAGAGTGATGTTGGGGAAGAAACTCCTTAGTGGATGAGCGAGCTCCGTCCTAGTTCCTCCCAGCTAAAGATCCCTGTGTATCCGGAGGTACGTGATCCTAGAGATCTGTAGGATTTTAAAGAAGAAATAATGTTGGAAGATGCTATTACGGCAAACGTAAGTCATGCTGAGAAGAAGAAGAAGTGTCGGGTTGTATGTCGCACACATGGGATCGGGTCCGCGCATCACCCTAGGTCTGACGGTATTCCGGTGTCAGTACCTACTGTTGCTCCTCAGGGTCTTGCTATTCTGTTGACAGATGCTTCTACCCGGACATAGACAACGGAAGATGAGGCATCCCCCCGGTTGATTAGATCCAAGTCTCTACCGCCCATGTACAATTTGGATTGGCCTTGAGCCGTAGTGCCGCCTGTGGCACTTTGATATTTTTTGTCTTTTAATGTAATATTCCTATGGATGTCCGTGGGCAACAATTTTTTGTGAGTGGATAATTTTAATTATCATTGATGTATATATATGGCACGTTTAGTGACTTACGTGCTCTCAGGGAGTCTTTTTTTATGCGCCTAACGTCTTAGGCACACAGATTAAAGATACAGAATCTGTAACCACTGGGGTTGCAACCCTCTTACGCGGCAAGCAATTATTAGGGTACTTATCCTATAAACATCCGTAGATAATCACAATATTATGTATTCATGGAATGACCGTAACATGGAAAATTTTCAAAATAGAGAAATCGCAGGGTTAGCTAGGCCCTGCGAAGTTTTATTAATATCTTAAGAACAAAAAATTAAAAGATATATGGATTACTTTTATTAGGGGTCCTAACGACAATGAGGGTTCATCCATGCATGTGCTGCAGCCGAGAGGTAGCATTTCTTCAGATTGGCAACGTTCCATGTCCGCGATAGGTCCGCGCCTCCCATAGTCCTTAGTTTATATGCTCCATCGCCTAGTGCTTCCGTGACCTCATAAGGACCTTCCCACTTTGGTCCAAGCTTCCCTTCGGCTGCCGCACGACTTGCGTCATTGCTGTGATAAACAAAGTCTTCAGGTTTAAAAGCAACACTGCGGACCCTAGCATTGTAATACTTTGTCATCTTCATTTTGGCCTTGGCCTCACAGATTGCTGCGCGCTCCCGCTTTTCTTCCAGTAGATCCAAATTTAGCCGTAGCTCTTCATCATAATGTACAGTGTCTACTGCCGAGGTGCGGTAGGTGGGCATTCTGATTTCCGCAAGTATGACGGCTTCCGTTCCATAGGTCAGGGAAAAAGGTGTGTCACCATGACTTGACTTAATCATCATGCGATGGGACCACAGGACATGAGGGAGTTTCTCTACCCAATTCTTGTTTCCTTCGCCTAGGCGTGCCTTGATTCCTTTACCCAAGCTTCGGTTTGCCCTCTCTACGAGTCCATTAGACTGCGGGTGTTTCACTGAGGCGAATCGCTGTGTGATATTCAATTTGTCACACCAATCCTTAAATGGGTTGTCGTTGAATTGCTTGCCGTTGTCCGAGATTATTTCTCCTGGGAGACCGAAGCGGCATACGATGTTGTCCCACACGATTTTTTTCACCTGATTTCCTGTGATTGTCGCCACGGCTTTCGCTTTAATCCATTTCGTAAAATAATCCATTGCGACTATTAAAAATTTGACTTTACCTGATCCTTCCGGGAAAGGACCAGCTATATCAATTCCCCATTTGTAGAACGGCCACGGGGCTGTGATTGAGGTTATCGGATGTTGAGGGTTTCTTGGCACGGGACGATGTATTTGACAATCATTGCATGTACGTATCATTTCTCGTGCGTCCCGGTGCATTGTTGGCCAATAATATCCCAGCCGCATAGCCTTGGCTACTACCGATCGCGGTCCTGCGTGCATACTGCACGACCCCTCATGGATTTCTCGGATCACATAATCCGCTTGAAGTGGTCCGACACACCGTAGCCATGGTTTCATAAATGACCGCTTGTAGAGAATCCCTTCTAACAATTCGTACTGTCTGGCCTTTATGCGGAGTTTACTTGCCTCCTTTCTGTCACCAGGAAGAGTCCCATCTTTCAGGTATTCTATTATCGGGGTCATCCATGTTGTTCCCTCTTCTTCCACTACCGTAGCTACCTCTTCCTCGTGTATGGATTTTTCTTTGAGTATCTCAACCAAGACCTGTTTAGATAAATGTGCAAAGCTGGTTGACGCAATTTTGCTCAGAGCATCTGCTTTCTTGTTTTTGCTTCGTGGTACTTGGCTTATAGAAAAGCTAGCGAAGCTGCTGACCAGGCTTTTGACTTTCTCAAGGTATTTGATCATATTTTGTTCTTTAGGGACGTACGCCCCTAGGACCTGGTTTACTACCAACTTAGAGTCTACACTTACGCGCACATTGCGTACTCCCATCTGCGCTGCAATCCGGAGGCCAGCTATCAGTGCCTCATACTCTGCTTCGTTGTTAGAGGCCGTAAACTGAAATCTCAGCTCGTAGGTGAACTCCGTTCCTTCCGGGCTTATCAGTATTAACCCGGCCCCGGATCCATCTATACATGATGATCCATTCGTGAATAGTGTCCACGGCTCTTGCGGAATATCCGTCGCTGGTGTTTCTAGCAAGTTCTCATCCGGTTTTTCTACGAGGAAATCTGCTAGGATCTATCCTTTCATAGACGTCCTTGGCTGGTAGGTGATATTGTGTTCTCCTAGCATGACGCTCTATTTTTGTAGTCTTCCTGCCACGTCAGGACGCGACATTATCTGCTTGATGGGTTGGTCAGTAATAATTGTAATGGGATGCGCTTGGAAATACCTCCGTAATCTTTTAGCGGTAAAAACCAATGACAGGACTAACGTTTCCATTGGGGAATAGTTTAGTTCAGGACCCTGTAAAGTGCGGCTTACGAAGTAGACTGGCGTCTGAACCGTGTCTCTTTCGGTCATCAAGATCGCGCTAATAGCTCCTTGAGAGGCGGCCAAGTATACATTCAATTCTTCCTTAGGTTTTGGTGCTACCAGCAGGGGTAACTCTGACAAGTGCTGCTTTAGCTGCGTGAAGGCTTGTTCCACTTCTGGAGTCCAGTGGAAGTCACTCTTTTTAATGCATTTCTTCAAGGTTTTAAATAGTGGTAAGGACTTTTCCATTGACTTGGAGAGGAACCTGTTCAGACTAGCCAATTTCCCATTGAGGATTTGGACCTCTTTGATTGTCCGTTGGGAAGGGAGTTGTAGCACGGCTTCTGTTTTTTCAGGACACGGTTTTATTCCTTCCGGGCTAATCATGTACCCCAAGAACATTCCTTCTCTTGCCCCAAACGTACATTTTTTTGGGGTTGAGCTTCATGTTGATTCTTCGTAACGTCCGGAACGTTTCATTAATGTCTCTTATCATCTCCTATTCCGTGTGACTTTTAATAACTAAGTCATCAACATATACTTCTATGTTCCGACCAACTTGGCTATCGAATGCTTTGTCCACTAGTCGCTGGTATGTGGCACCAGCATTCTTGAGGCCGAAGGGCATTTTTGTATAGCAATATACACCTTGGCTGGTATGGAAGGCCGTTTTTTCTTCATCTGACTTCGCCATCTGTATCTGGTGATAGCCCTTGTAAGCGTCCAAGAAACACTTGAAGGGGTAGCGGCAGAAAGATTCGACTTTCCAGTCTATTTCAGGAAGGGGGTAACAATCCTGCGGGCATGCCTTGTTTAAGTCCGTGAAATCTACGCACATTATCCAGCTACCGTCATGCTTTTTTACCATGACTGGATTAGACAGTCAGTCGTGATAATAAACTTCTCTCATGATACCCGCTTCTACTAGTTTCTACACCTCCGCTTGGATCGCCTTTGAACGTTCTGGGGCCTGTCCTTAGATGATGTTATCACTGTTGTACACTCAGCGGGTATCAAGATAGTACTACGGATAGTGACTATTCCTCCGTTGGCGGGGAATTTAAGCATCCCATGAGCCGTAGATGGTACTGCTTGGATTTCCCGTATTCCAAGTCTTCCAATGATACCGTTGTATGGCGATAGTGATCTCACGATCATGAAATTCATCCATTCTTTTGTAAAGTGGTATGCGTCCCCTATTGTTACCAAGAGCCTAAGTTGTCCCAGTGGCCATATGGTTTCTCCACTAAACCCGGTTAGCAATGTTGTTGCCAGGACTATTTGGTTCTTGATTTCCGGTCGGAGCCGGTTAAAGCAGTGCTCATAGAGTATTTCCATAGAGGAACCTCCGTCTATGTACATACGGTGGATCATGTGTCCACCAATTTCTGCTTCTATGACAAGCGGACCTTCGGTCCCATCGCTGTTAGCCCGTGGTGGGAACGTAATTTCGCTGCCACGGGCAAATCTTTGGGTCAATTTTTGTCTTGTCATTCTCTGCCACAGTTGTATCATATAAATTGCAAGGGATTTGTCTTTAGCCGGGGCTTACTTCTTTCTATTCTTTGTTTGATCTCGGCCCTAATTAATTTCTTTTATCAAGTGCGAGAGCTTCCTTGCTCGCACCAATTCTTCAATCTGCTTCTTTAACTGCATGCACTCGTCCGTGCTATGCCCTTTATCGTTGTGGAAATTGCAAAACTTGTTGCTGCTTCTTTTTTCTGCCGGGGTTACCACGGGCGGTGGTGGCTTAAACTTTCCTGCTTCGGCCGCGAGGATTTCTTTGGGCGTTCTGGTGAGGGGGATAAACTTGTTAGACCCCCGTCCTTCCCTTGACTGACTTCGGAAGTCAGATCTTCGCTCGGAGGCGTGCCGCTTGGACTGATCTTGTGATTTCCACTACAAGTGACCTTTCTTCTTGGAAGCGGCCGCAGCTTCTCCTCGTATGAAGGCAGTGATGACTGTCATCATTTCTTCCATGGTCTTTGGAACGTGTTCGTTGAGACGCTTTGTTAGTTCGGGGTTGTTGACCCTATGCATGAACCCAGAGATCCGCATGCATTCGGGGGCTCCCTTCATGCGCCCGGTTTCAACTTTGAACCGTTCTATGAAATCCTTAATTGTCTCCCCGTCCCTCTGCTTAATATTGTGAATTTCCACTGGATCTTTTACATACTTATTCTGCTGCATGAAATATGCTAGGAAGGCCGCTTTGAGACCCTTGTACCCGTCTATGCTTTCTGGAGGTAGCTCATCAAACCAGACCCTCGCAGCCCCTATTAAGGTAGAATTGAACATGTGACACCATGTAGGCATCGCCCAACGTTCCACCTGTGCCGCGGCTTGGAAGATTTTCAAGTGATCTTCGGGGTCTCCAGTTCCGTCATAAGTTTTCACAGTGTTGGGCATGCGCGTCTTCCGCGAACTTTTGAAGTTACGGATTCGCGATGTGAACGGATCCATGTCCTCGCAGGTCCAGGGTACGGCCAAATCGTCTTCATCTACCAGGTTGTGCCTTTTCGTTCTTGACTTCCAGTGTCCTCCGTTATTGGTGCTGCTTTATGATGATGGGGATTCACTTTCCCTCCATCTTTTTACTCTGCGGAATCGATCTTCGTCACGGGATCGATCTCTATACTTGGTCCTGGTCCCCCGAGAGTAAGCATCACCATACGATTCTTCGACGCCCCAGAGGCGATCTTTAATTCGGGGATGTTCCCTACTGAGGGAATAACCTCCGCTGTGAGAAGGGTCTCTCGAGTCTGTCCTACTTGGCCCGAATTTTGTTGCACTCGGCGAGTATGTATCACTGAGTCTCTCGTGCACGTTTTTCCTTCGGTGGCTCAAGCGGTTAAACACGTTCCTGTCATCGCGTTTCTCGCGATCGCGTGTCCGGGATATCCTAGGATGGAATCTTGTAGGTGAGTTTTTTGCCCTTGAGTTTAAGGAGTTCTCCCTTTCTCTTCGGGTTTTCTTGGGGTTTTCTCCAAAATTTAGTCTGGTTTGGACTTCTTTTCGCTTGTCACGCCGTGCCTTCTCCATAATAATCAGCAGGATGTCTTCGTAGTGTTCTTCGCAGAAGTCCAGGATGTTCACGCTGGATGCGACGTCTGGCGCCTTTTTATTGTTTGCATTTTTCGTGACAGTGGTCACAATGGGAGTTGCATTAGCCATTGCGCTCATTTTGATGAGAGTAATTCTTAGATCTAGTTTTAGCCGAATAGGCTGCAATTCGGGTATAGAGTGCCCCGTTCTTGTACAAAGTGACTTCGTTGAAGGACCCTGCACAAGAAAATAAACACCGTTAACCTTATCGTGGGAGCAGATCCCACGACTAGACTCTGGCGTGAGAGTAAGTATGTGATTTTGAGAGAGTAATTGAGTGTAATTAGGGTTTGTTGGATACTTGTATTGATGCTAATTATGCTCCTTTTATAGGCTGAATACCTCTTAGGGTTTCCGTATCTATCGGCCTAAGATGCGGCCGATATTGTAGGGATTCGTAATTATCCTACATGATTTAAATAAGTAAAGGATATCTTCTTATTTAATTAGATTATCCTTTCCTAAAGATAACTTGTAAAGATGCCGCGGTCCCGGTTATTTGGGCCGCTAGCCGCGAAACGTAGGTCCAAGAGGCCGTGACCGCGAGTCATGGGTTGCGTGCCCATTATCAGCTACTGAGTCCATTAGTATGAGTGGGCCGGGTTGATCCATACTATACGTCATCATAAGTCGTACAAGTAGTTCTAGGAATCAAGAAGTGTTGGTTAGAGGGATAGATGTTACCTATCAACGTTGATTCCCTATCTGATATATGGTCGAGGTTTGTATATGGTAGATATGATAAATAGGTTAAATAAAATACTATTACGGGCTTAGGAACTAGTAGAGAGACTAGAAAGCTTATTTTGTAATAAAAGCTTGTTTGGTAACAAGCAATTACTGGTTAAATTTCATGTAACCGCTCTTATTCAGAATGCTTAAGAAGCGTTTAGATTTTGCCGCTAGCATTTTTGCTCTCAAATTACATATATACCCCTATAATATATATTTAAACAATTTTAATGTTAATGTGTATAAGTATTTTACATCAATTACACTATATAATTACTGCTATAGTTGCACCAAATGTTTTGTATTAAACTAACTGCTAGTACTGCCTAATGTTTACTACTTCTGTTAACTACCACTAGATGATATTTTTTAAGCCATTAGGCTTTATTATTAGTTAATAGGCTTAGCTAATTTATATTTTGTATCTAAATCAATTCTAAGGGTTTATATATTGTAATAGATAGGTCAATAAATGTCAAAAAATCACAATTCAGATATGGTATCAGAGCATTCTTGATACAAAATATAAATAGGTTAATCCTATTAACTAATAATAATGCCAAAGAGATTAAACAAATATCATCTAACAGCCCTCGCAGTTTGAGCGAGAGGACCGAACACTCAAAACAGAACGAAACTCCTTAAAGAGCGCAAACGACAAACCTTGGTAAAAATGACAGCATACTAGTAACATGTGACATATGAAGAACACAAACTTGAACTCGAGAAACCATATCACTAACAAAATGAATATCCATCTCAATGTTTTTGGTCCGCTAATGCTAAAGAGGATAATCGATCAAATAGATATCGCTAACATTGTCACAGTAGACAAGAGTGACAAATAATAAAGGTGTGTGGAGCTCGCAGAGAAGATTACGGAGCCATGTCGTTTCAAAAACAACGTTGACAACACCACGATATTTAGCCTTAACACTCGACCTAGAAAATGTATGCTGCCTTTTGGATGCCACGATAAGAGATTATCCCCTAAGAACACACAATAACCAAAAGTAAAACGTCTAGTCGAAGGACAACCGGCCCAATCAACATCAGAATATGCTACAAGTGACAGTAGAGGAGGCATAAAGTTGGAGCCCAAAGTCAAGGGTTACCACAAACATAGCAGAGAAATCTCTTAACAACTGCAAAGCGAGGCTCTCGAGGATCATGCATATGTAGACACGCGTGTTGTACTACATAAGAGATATGTGGACGAGTAAAGATAAGATACTGTAAATCACCTTTAAGACTGCGATATAAAGTAGGATCAGAAACATGAACCCCATCTAGACCAAGATTAGGCTTTGTGTCAACCGGAGTCCGAGTTAAATTACATGAAGCCATATGCGCGCTATCCAAAAGCTCCAAAGCGTATTTATTTTGAGAAAATAACATGCTTGTAGAGTTACGAGTAACCGCAATGCCAAAACTAATTAAGAGCCCCTAGGGGTCGGTCATATCAAACTCTTTATGAAAGGATGGGATAATACGCTGAAGTAAATCTTTAGAAGAGGCCGTCAATATAATATCATCCACATTTATCAATAAATATGCAACCTCGCTACCATGCCTATAAATGAACAATGACGAGTCACATCGACTCGATGAGAAACCAACCCATAGAGCATAACCATTACAATATATAATTTTAATAACCGGTGTTACTGATACGTTTCGTCATACATATGTTAAGTGATTGATCGATAAAAGTTGTGCATATCTTACGGGGGTTTCATTATTTAACAGATCGTAACATCTAAACCGACCTTTCCAAATCCGAAAGGGTTAACAAACACTAGTATAGATGTTGACTTGCTAAACCACAAATCCGAAGCACAATTGTAGCTAGAAATTTCAGTACCCCACATTGGCAAGACGAGTTCATGTTGTATGTTGGTTTAGTGGTTCAAGTTTGGTGGCAATAATTTTCATGGACGGTGGGATCTCAACACATACCACATGTTATGTCCAAAAGTTTATGACAAAATGCTAAGTACTACTAGTCTACTACTAGTTATTATTGATTTATTGCACGATATAAGCACGTGATCTTGACCTTTTTGCTAATAATTCAGAACTGAAGCATTGGCCCATAACAAGTCAACACAAATATGGTCAACTCTCTCCACTCGATAATAGTTTAGATACCATTTTAGGGTTCCTTATTAAAAGTTCTTATAGATTCCTTATTGGTATAATGATTTTGAGATAATATTCCTTTTTTTGTTATCTTAAACCAACAATAATTCGATAAATACTGTTATGTTGGTATCTTTAGACCGCAAAAACAGTCTCTTTAGCGCGTGTCGCAAATAATTGATCTGAATTGTCGAAATGTACATGTCCCTAAGGTAATGAGAGTGTTGCTAAGTTTAAAGTTGATGGACTTATATGGAACCACAAACAACGGATATTGGGCAACATCCTTGTCAACTACCTACAATTGAATTGAATAGCTTAAAGTTGATAGACTTTCGAACTAGCCAATTTGTCGATGACTGAGGGCAATAACGACCGCATGATGTTGTAAATTCAGGTCCGTTTGTTATAGTGCCATAATTGGTGGATGAGATCGCTTTAAGCTCTTCTCGAGACGTGTTAATATACCAATTCCATTGACATAAACTTCTCCCTCGTTGTACTTGTAAGTAACTAAAACGACCTTCATTTTCACCGACGACACGTTGTCGCTGTTGGTCCTTCAGGTATAGAGTGACCACCAAAAACGTGATGAGTTAACATGTTTTTAGATTAGTATTAAAGAGTTTACTTTTTATATCAATGCCAGTAAAAAGTGCCAGTTTTGCTTTTATCCTGATGCTTTAAGAAAAAAGCGACTCACAGAATATACAAACATATTTTCACTCTTTAAGTGTCAGTATAAAATTTACCGTCCACACATCATATATTTACCGACTCTTTTTCCAGGTGCATATAAACCACGTACCATGACTCATTTACATTTTTATAAATTTTTTTTTTAATGAAAGTGTTTTATTCACAGAGAATAAATTAACACGATTTATTCTTGATGTAATTCATTTGAATTAATATATGTTCACCGGTTAAAAAAAAAACACGATTTATTCTTGAAATAATTTAGTACCTTCATTATAATTTACATACAATGATACCTTAATTAGCTGAGTCACGTATTTAACTAGTTCTAATAATAAAAAGTTATGTACTTTCTAAAGAATTACAGTAAAATTTATGTACTTAACTTCAAAAGACTCGATACCCAACCAGTGTTGCGAGACTTTGGCCAAAGTATATACCAACGGACTTATTCTGTCGTCACAATACTCTCAAATCAAAGCTATTTTACACTTGCCGACAAAAACTTATGTCGCTAATAGTCTCTTTATGAGTTTATCTTGTATATGGCTGTCCAAATGTCATCACAAATTGAGCAATCTCTAAGCGATCCAAAGCAGGTCCAAACTGGTCTTTGGTCCCTCACTTTTTGCCCACCTCTACCTAATAGTAACTTAATTTCACGCAAATACATGATCCTATCATCGTGCCGCAAATCATCTTGTGTCGCTAATTTTGACCATTGTGGACTAGTTTTATGCTATAAATATACCGATAACATAAATAGATATGATTATTAATGCTAACGGATTCCCGAACACTTACCAAATAGTACGTCCTACAATCGTCCTAATTTGGTATCCATCATTGATAATGGTTGGGTAGAAAACCCTAAAGGTTTCCCTTTTTATGAATGGATACACAAATGACACTGATCACATCATCTAAACTTAATTAACTTCCAATTTGAGATATTATCATGCCTACCCTTAGTACTAACATATATTGGTTTAGCCTACTAGCTTACTACAAAATGAAAGGAAAATTGTTGGACCACGTGCAGTCACTTGTACCTAACCAACACGAAAATAAAGTTGAACTCCCTTAACCAATATAATTGTTTAATTAGTGTCACTAACCAAACTTGTTGCTAATTTTCTAGAAAAGAATAAAGATATATACGGCCCTTCGAAAAAACAGGAGATTCAAGTCCTCCCCCAACCATTGGAGAGGTGGGTGCAGTTGTACCCTATAACATGCTATAGGGTCGCACCTCAGCACGCAACTTATAACAACATTATAACTAAAACACTTGCCCCGCTTATAACATCTTACAGGTACACGTCGGTCTCAGTTTTACCACCAAAAAACCCCACCCACTCAACTTCTAAACTAAAAGAAAATAAAAGCTGGTAAACGGTCGTTGTGTCCTTGGCGAGGGGCCGGATAATGTGATGATGGTGCCGGACGAGGTGCTGGCGGCGCCATATGGCAAAAAAATCCTGATAACGTGTCATTTGTCACTGCATCGTACTCTCTTAGTTGTGTCACTAACTATGTTCTCAAGATTTATTTTGGGGAGAAAAGAAAAGATTTGGAAAGAAACTAAAATCTAGTTGTGTTCGATCTCGAGATTTTTTAACAAGAGAAAAGAAAAGAAAGGAAGATATAAGCCATTTTGACTACAAAATCTTCTTCTCACTTTTGGGATGATTCCTCTTCCTTCTCTTCTCTTGTTACTTTTTTTTGAACGGCAACTTTTATTGAAGCAACTAGCAAGGAGCTAGAACAAGAACCTAGGGTAACTAAATTACACTTCTTTTCTTGTTACTACTTCTTTTCTTTTCATCCCAATAATAACTCAAGAACCTAGGGTAACTAAATTACACCAAGAAATGTACAACATGATACTGCATCAATATTCATGGATGTATTTGTATATGCAAGATTTAATTCAACAAAATCTTGAAAATTGACAACACAACTCAAAAATCATATATATAAGGCCACCAACAACAAGATAAGCCATAAAAGTAGAACTTATAATGCATATGGAACACACTTAAACGATTTTTTTTGCTGTGTCCTTTCTCTTATCGATCTTAGGCCATAGAAAACGATGGAGTGATCGAATACAAAGCCGAAAGAATGTAAAACAAATGAAAAGGTTTTGATCTGTAGCTTTTAGTGGGGTAGAAAAAGCACTAAGAACATGTAGTTGTACTCAAAGGAAAAGAAAGGAAGAATGGGCATATACCATATGTTGATCTTGTTATGGTTCACATACCCTACAAAAATCAATCCATACCATACACATAGATAGTAAAAGAGTATTAGAGTTGCTACATAGCAATCAAAAGAAAGATGATAAAATTGTAATACATGTTCTAGATTTCACTATAAATCAACATCAACTTTAGTTTTTTATTTCCAAAAGTAATATATTGAAAACTCATACAAAACAGTGCGAAAATTCGCGACAAAAATGCGGTAGGGCTAAGCTTTATCACATTTTATGATCTTCTTAAAATGGTTAGTGGAGGGTCACCTTTAGAGTTGTACATTTTTTTGCCTATAAAAGGCATGCTCTTTCGTTAAATCTTCAAGTGTGAAGTGAACTTGAGAAGAGAGATAGAGAGAGAGAGAAAGAAAGAGTTCTTGATCTTGTTAAAATTGTTCAAGCTTGCAATAGGCTACTTGAAGAAACATAACAATGGTTAGTGTTAAGAGCAATGCTACATCCACTCCTAACTCACATAAAAACTTCCACATACACATGTGGCATGTTAGTTCCACCAATCACTATCTATCACATTTTCTCTTTCTTTTTTTCACTACCATTATTTGTTTGACACATATGGGTGTGAAATTTTTTTGTATAAAATGGGTGTGGATCTAGTATTCCTCTAGTGTTAATTGTGTTAAGATCTCTGTCTAGGTTTTTGTTCAATTGGTCATCTACTAGTTAGTTAGTCCATAGCAGTACCGATTAATCATGTACGTTGTTTGATTGTTTCACACAATCTCGTCCAAACGTATACGTTTTAAATACCTTTAGATTGTTTCACATGTATATAAAGTTCGATCAACCCTAAGTTTTAATTTTCTCAAACCATAATCTTGATTTTTGGAATTGAACCCTAAATGCTTCTGATGTTTAATTGGGTGGTAGATCAGAGTTTGTGTTTATATGTGTTTGCAGACGGACAAGTCGAGTTGGACAGTCGCTGATGCAGTGGACTACAAGGGTTTCCCGGCTGATAGGTCGAAAACTGGCGGGTGGGTGCCTGCTGCCCTAATTCTTGGTGAGTTCATACCCAATTTGCTACATCATTTCACATTCTAACCACGAGCATGCATGTGCATGCTTACATGTAGTGGTCCTGTCATCATTTGGTTCACATGCTCGGGTTCGAGTAAACATTGACTAGCATGCACAAACAAACACAATTAGCTTACCTGGTTATAAGCTAGGACAAAGTTGATCAAAATATGGACCACCCACGCACTAGGTTTTATTGTGTACTCTTGTGTTTGGTATCTTCATATATGCTTCCATTCAATGAATTTTGTCCCTGATTCACTTTCCATGTGATTGAGATCGCACGAGAAGGCGATAGGTCTAGCTATCCGATATCACATTTTTTCACGTCTGATTGTCTTTAGTTTCCATCATATAAAAGGCATGGGAGGTGTTTAAATTTGATTGGAGGTGGTTGAAAGATTGTTATACAAGTCATTGTGCATGATATTGATACATGCAAAATAGCTACTTGCATGATGAAATTCAATATTGGTTTCTTTTCATTACTTTAGTCTATGATAATAAGAGATTAAAAAGCTATGATTTGCCCTTGGACTTGTTACATGGTCACAGATCCATAATTACTACAAGTCCATATAATTACTACATTCACTTGCCATATTATGGTCCAAAGTCTGGGGAAAGGAAATAGTAGTAAAAAGTTTCAATCACCAACAAGTAACATGGATTTTTTTTTAATAAAATAGTAGTAGTAAAAACATACGTACTTTTATCTCAAACTATTTTAATATTGGGTTAATTACTTGAAAATGCATTATACTTGTCATTTTTTATTATTGTGTTTACTCAACTTTTTTTTTCTTATTTGTGTATCGAACTTTCAAATTTCGACCTTTGTGTGTATTTTTGACCATTTTACCCTTACTTTTTTCAAAATTCGAAAAGTAAAATGGTCATTTTACATGGCTAGAATAGTGACAAAATACATAAAAAGTCAAAATTTAAAAGTTCAGTACATATAATAAGAAAAAAAAAAGTTCAATACACAAAATAACAAAAAGTGACAAGTATGATACATTTTCAAGTAATTATCCCTTTAATATTTCACTTTCTATATCCATATATATATTAAACATTATTTTGGCAGATAAACTTTGTTTTTTTATAAGATATGGTATATACTGGTGATCAATCATTGTGCCCTTGATAATAATTGAGATATTTGGGGTCCCCAATTAGAAAAGTCCATTCAACATAATTCCACTCCTAACATTCCTACATTATGGAAAAAGACAAGCGATCCTTAATTTGTACAAAGGTAAAACTACGTGTGATCATGATGTCAAATCTGATCTTTTCACTATAATTAGCTTTTTCATTTTTTACCCACATGTAAGGTGAGGACCAAAATATGTAAAAGTAACCAAACGTTGTTATAAAATATATTCTTGAGATTAAAACGCTTTAAGACTTCAAATACGTTCGCAACGCCACCAACCTATATGACATGTAAGACAGGGTGGACCTAGGGTAGTTTCCGAGAGCTCTCATGAACTAAATTGATTTTTCCCGGCGTGGTGTAAAATATAGTAAAACATCTCGATGAGCTATGCCTAAAAAAATTTGTGTTACAAGCTAGTCTTGTTTAGTTTTAATGAAAGGCACCCGCTAGCCTTTTAATCCTGTGTTCGCCACTGCATTTAAGCACATGTTACGATTTAACTAAATGCTATGTGTACGACTAATACAGTGTTTACGCACCTTTAAGAATTAAGCTCATTTTGATATGTATACCATATTGAAAATCAATAAACATGGCTAAGAATCTTGATTTGGACTTGGAAATACAGGTATTGAGATATGTGAGAGGCTATCAACAATGGGAATAGCAGTGAACTTGGTGACATATTTGGGTGGAACCATGCACCTTCCTAGCTCATCAGCAGCCAATGTGGTCACTGATTTCATGGGCACATCTTTCCTCTTGTGCCTACTTGGTGGCTTTTTAGCTGACTCTTTTCTTGGCAGATTCAAAACTATTGTCATATTTTCCTTTATTCAAACACTAGTAAGTCTTCCTTTCATATTTGCGTTATAGTTTTTACTCTCTTGTCTTACATATACTATAATGAATCGGTATATAACTCTTCTGTTTTCATGTCGGTTTTGATTTTGTTAGGGTACTGGTACGCTAGCATTAACGACCAAATTGCCAAGCCTAAGGCCTCCACCATGCCACCCCAACGAAGAATGCAAAGAAGCAAATGGATTCCAAATGGGAATTTTCTACCTTGCTTTGTATCTCATTGCGCTTGGTACAGGCGGGTTAAAATCAAGCGTCTCAGGATTTGGGACCGATCAGTTTGATGAGAAGAACGAAGCGGAAAAGTTACAAATGGCTTATTTCTTCAATAGGTTCTTTTTCTTCATCAGTCTAGGAACATTGACTGCAGTTACAGTGCTTGTGTATATCCAAGATGAAGTTGGTAGAAGTTTGGCTTATGGAATTTGTACAGTCTCCATGTTTATTGCTATCTTGATAATCTTGTCGGGTACTAGAAGATATCGGTACAAGAAGAGTGCAGGAAGCCCTATTGTCAACATTCTGCAAGTACTTGTTGTTGCTATGAAAAAGAGAAAAATGGATCTTCCTTATGACTATGGCATGCTGTACGAAACTTCTCCGGATGGTTCAAGGATCCGTCATACAGATCAATTCCGGTTAGTTTAAAAAAATTCATTGCTCGACGTTATAGAGGGATTGAAAAATGGACTTGTTGTGTAACATGTCATGTGTTAAAAAGTCATCTTTTAGCACAATTATAAACATTGACTTTCATTTGACCCGTTATCTTTTCTTGTAGGTGTCTAGACAAGGCTGCAATCGTAGCAGAAGGAGATTTTGTAAGAACCACCACGGGTTCTGTTGCGAACCCATGGAAGTTATGCACGGTGACAAGGGTGGAAGAAGTGAAAATGATGGTTAGATTGTTGCCTGTTTGGGCAACAACTATACTATTTTGGACGGCTTATGCCCAAATGATCACTTTTTCTGTTGAGCAAGCGTCCACTATGGAACGATCCGTTGCAGGGTTCAGAATCCCTGCTGGATCCCTCACTGTATTCTTCGTGCTTGCCATATTGCTTACGTGTGCTGTATACGACTCCTTGATCATCCCTTTATGGAAGAAAAGGAAAGGAACTCCAGGTACATATCTAGTTCTATATACTTTTCCAAGGATTGTTAATCAGTCGGGTTTTATATACCACGAGCTATTCTAATACTAATCGTCTATTTCTTTTCCAATAACAGGTTTCACTGATCTTCAAAGAATGGCCCTCGGCTTGATCCTCTCAACTTTAGGAATGGCAGTAGCCGCATTTGTTGAAATGAAGCGATTATCAGTCAGTAAATCCGTCGGTGAACCAACTTCCACAAACCCTTTACCAATAAGCGTATTCATGCTCATTCCACAGTTCTTCCTAGTAGGCGCGGGTGAAGCCTTCATATACACGGGACAACTAGATTTCTTCATCACAAGGTCACCAAAAAGCATGAAAACTATGAGCACGGGGCTATTTTTAACCACACTTTCACTCGGGTTTTTCATGAGTAGTTTCCTTGTGTCAGTAGTGAAGAAAGTGACCGGGAGCAATGGCGGCCAAGGATGGCTAGCTGATGATATTGACCGCGGGAGATTGGATTGTTTCTATGGATTGTTGGCGATTTTGGGTGTGATAAACTTTATGGTTTATCTTGTGGTTGCAGCTTGGAACAAGAAAGATGATAAAGCGTCACAAACAGTCGAAATGGTTTGATCAATAATGCATGGTTACTTATTTAGATTGTGTGTGTTTTCTTGTTTATATTTCATGTCACTTTTTCTTGTAATGTTTAAAGCAATCTATATGGAATTTCGCCTAGTTTCATTGAGCTTAATCAGGGCCGTCTTTGAGGGTGTGCGGGATGGGTGACCGCACAGGGCCTCAAAAATATTAGGGGCTCCAAAATTTGTCCCGTTAACAATATGTTAAGCATTTAGATAACTAATTTGCATTATATCTTATAAACAATGATATCTTATACAGTATATAACATTTCTCCTCGAAAGATCTCATTATGTAATTTCGCTCAGGGCCCTAAAAAAATTCAGAAATTTAGAGACGGCCCTGTTAATACAAATGTTTGCATTGATCTTGATTCTACTCGATGCCCCCAATGTGATGATGGCCTTGAGTCATCGCAACATATTTTTGTGGATTGTAAAATTGCTAATTCGGTTTGGAATTGGAATGGTGGGGCTTCGATGACTACCCAAAATCTCTCACCTGTCTTCTCATCTCATGGGCCGACTCGACAAACATTAACAACGTTACCAAGTCTTGCTTTGACGTGGTTATCGAAACGACGGTGTGGCTGCTTTGGAAACTCCCGAATAAGACTTATGTTTTGGCACTAAACGTCAAAGTAAAGATGCAATTTAGAATGACATCATAGTCCATACTCCATTCACACACTTGGATCTCGAGTAGGAATTCAAAAGTTAAACAGGTTTGGTTGGATTAGATTGTCAATCCTAAAACCGCTTGTAATATCTCTTCGTAACTCTTTTGTTTCTTTTTATAGCTCCTTGCTAGTTTGTTTTAATATAAATCCGTCATTCAAAAAAAGTCAATATCGGAATCAACAGTGTCAACACAGTAGATATAAGACATGTAACGTAAAGCCAACATAATGTTATCGTATCAAATTAATCATTATGTTACTTGATTCGTAAAATTAAACCAGTCGATCAAATTCGTCAAAAGATTAAATGGAATTTCCTTTTTCTCGTTTATAGCTATAGGTTAAGTAACACCCGTGACACCAAAAAGTGATGGCACCTTAGCGCTACCTCAGCATTTTTACTTTCAACACTAACACACCAAAATACGATGTCACCAATAACACCACCTTTTTTTTTATTTCTTTTCAATTATTTAAACAAACTAATATTTCATTAATAAACTTAAAATAAAAATTACAATACTAAAAAAAAGTTAAGAAAAAAATATGATATGATAATAAAAATTACAATACGGAAATACAATACGACTAATCGCAGCGCAAATTATATTTTTCCTTGATTTGTAGTTTTTGCATGTTGATACAATACACATCGTCCTTCTAAAAACCCTTGATGCTAATCGCGAGAAATTTCATTTCTTCCAAACGCATTAGGGTTTCGATCTTTCTCCTAAGACACCGCGTACGCCGATTGAGCGGCTTCCCGTTTGAGACAAAACTTGGTTTGCATAATATCCCCGAATTGGTTTGTCGAGTTACTTCCTCGGTTCTCGACGTAGTTTCGGATTTGGTTTTTTTGGCAGGACGCGGTTTGCTTGGGGGGACGTGGTCTCGCATCATCACCAAATAGCTCCTCTTGTCCAGTGAGATCAACCGGTTCAACAGGCTTGGCCACTTCCCATTTGGCATGTTCTTTTCAAGATTTCCCACTCGTCTTCTTGAATAAACGCTTTTTCTTTTAACTCGTCACGATAAGTTGACTTAGCACGACTCAAAACATCGAGCTTGTTTTCCTCACTTTTTCCCAAACGTTTGCAACGCTTGTAAATCGCGTTAAATTTTTGTCAATTATGGTTCAACGCATGCCACTTACTTGTCAACATGTCCTTGTTGCGTTGTTGGAAAATTTTGTTTGTTAAATTCGAAGAGAACCTTATACCAAAACGAGTCGAATGTTTGGGCATTTTCGATATTCGGATCCTCGAAAACGAAAACATAACACGAGGCTAGCAAAGTTTCCTCTGATTGTAATCGACGAAAAGAAACCCCCCCCCCCCCCCCCCCCCCCGCGGGTCTTTTCGGATGCGAATTTGGGGTCTTTGGTTTTTTTTGCGGGTCGTTTTCCTCGTCATTTGCATGTTTGAGCCTTGTTAAGTGGTTGTGGTTGTGATTGTGAGGATTGTGTTTGTGGTTGTTCTTGTTGTTGTGGTCATCATTGTTGAGGGTATTGTGGTGAGTTTTGTTGTAGATTTTAAAATTGGATGTTAAGCATTTGTTGTTGATAATATTATAGTTGTTGATAACGTCAGGCAACGCCGAGCCACGTCGACATAACGTCAAACCACGCGTTACCATACCCTGTGCAAGGACCCAAAACAACAAACCTAAGTGATAAAATAAGCTAAAAACATAAATATGAATAGTCTTTAATAAATGGGCCTGACTCCTGAGCAAGAATTAACTCTATTGGTTATTGGGTCAAACCCAAAATACCGTAAATTCCCTATTTCCCAAACAATGGGACCAATCGGGTTCCAAAATACCCACCCAACTGTCTTTGACAGTTTATAAAAAAAAAGAAAAAGCCTCATTAATATAAAAAAGTAAAACGAAGTATAAAATCATAAAAGAAAAATATAAGAAAACAACCGCCAAAAGGCAGTTATCACCGAAAAGACACAATTTTTACTGAACCGACATAACATTTAGACGTACCTTTTCATTTCCTATATATAGAAACAATTGTAAAGACGAAATTCATGTATGACAGATTTGATATTATAGAAAGATTTATTATTTGGTATATTTTGATTCGAGCACTTATTCTATTTTGATCCAAGACAAGGAATTTAAATCCAACAATTGGGCATCAGAGCAAGGTTTAGAACATAAACCGATTCATATATACCAAGTTCTTTTGATTCTGCGTATTGTTTTTTGAATCACCAAAACCCAAATTATTCGATCAACCAGGATTCAAAAAAAAAAAAAAAACCAACCCACAACGAATCATCTAACCGAAGTCATCATCGAAGGGGCAAATCAGAATCAATACGGAACAAACTAACCTGATTCGATCAAGGATCACAACTCGTAATCGATTCATATAATCGATACGTTTTAATAGCAAAGAGCCCCAATCCGCCCCCAAGATCCCTATGTTAACGAGACCCTCAGTCAAGATAATTAAGGAATCGAAGACATATAAAAGCAAAGCATCTCGCAAAGAAAGGCTTGAACCAAACCAAACCAGCATCAAACCAAAACCATCATCTATTTTGATCAGGGGATTAACCACCAAAGAGAGAAAGAGAGTTTTTATATCTCACAAAAAAGAGATAGATATCTCCAGGGAAAAAAAGAAAAGGGAGGCTGATTGTAAAAGAAAAAGAGGCGTGGCAAGGAATATAGGGCACAACCGGGTTTTATTATTAACCCATCAGGTTTTAAAAAACAAATCCTTCAACCTTTTATTTTTTATTTCTTTTACAGATATACCCCTTTAATTTGTTTAGAAAATTTACTTTAAACTATAAGTTAGTAACTTCTTTTTTTCAATACAATTCTTTTTAAGCAAGACATAAACAAGATTTTTATCAAAAAAAAATACTTTTTACTTTTAATAGCAAGAAAAAAACTCGAATCTTTCGTGGGTTCATTAGAAAGATTTTTGGGTAGTAAGCCCAAAAATAAAATAGGTCTAGCCCCTAAACAGCAATTTTTTTTGGGTTAGTACCCAAATAAAACTAGGTCGTAGAGCATTCGAATTTTGTAACTAGAAAATTACACTAGACACAAAAGATTTTTTGGTAGAACCAAAACAAAAAATTAGGTCGAGCCAACACTAAATTTTTTGGGTAGGTAGCCCAAAATAAAACTAGGTCGTAAGCCTAGACATAAAGAGTTAATTGGGGTAGCTAGCCCAAATAAAACTAGGGTCGTAGCCTAGACTTGTATGCAAGATTACTGGGGTTGTAGCCCAAACCAAACAAACACAATCAAACTATGTAGTAGCCTAGCAAGATTATCGGGTAGTAGCCCAAACAACAAAAGCAAGAAAAATCAGAAACATCTCGGTTCCTGATTATAAGAAATAAGCAAGCATGACAAAGGATGACACATCGAACAGCGCGACAGTTTTCGAAAACTAGAAATTTTTTCTCTACAAGTTCCAAAGTTGACCGAAACAAACTACACAACATGGGCATTAATGATGGAAACAATAATGAAGGCATATGGCATTTGGGAAACGATAGTTGCAAAAGAAGGAGTAACAACGGATGAGAAGAAACAAAACACAACAAAGGCAATAATTTTCCAGACACTGCCAACAAAGAAGGTCCTTAAGGCAAGGCGCACAATACTCAACCGCAAAGGAATAAGGGACTCGATCAAAGTCAAAACGACTTGGGAGCCGATCTCGTTCCAAAAGGCAACGACGCAAACTTAAGTAGTTGAACTAGAGACGCTCAAGATAAAACCAACCGAGAAAGTAAGCGATTTTGGAGGAAAATTAAGTAGTATAAAGGCCAAATTTAGAGGACTTGGAGAGAATTTGGAGGACAAAATTCTAGTAAGGAAACTACTTAACTCTGCCCCAAAGAAATTCTTACCGATCGTAAGGCAACCATAGAACAAATATCAAGACCGAGACCTGAAATGTCTTTTGAAGAAGCCATTGGAAGACTAACAGCTTATGAAGAATACGAAATAAGAGTCAAGACACGCTAGAGCAATGATCAAGACAAGCTACTCATGACCAGCTCTAACAACAAGAACTATGAAACTGCGAAAGTAAAGGCTTCAACTAAGAAATAAGAAAGCATTAAGTGGCAAGATAAACAAATGATACGGAGAGCAAGTACGAGTCAAGGCACCAAGATAAAAAGGCAAGATCCAGGTGTATGAATGTGGAGAGCATGACTAAACTTCCGCGAAACAATGCCACGAGTGGAAAAACAACAAATACAGCACGAAGAACACATCTCACCTATGACACTGGATAACGGCACCTAACCACTGCTTTGAAGACAAGACGCATCGTTTGTGATTACGGGGGAGAATATTGGGTCAAACCCAAAATACCGGTAATCCCAAACAAATGGGTCAAACGGGTCAAAATCCCAACCCAACTGTCTTTGACAGTTATAACCGCCAAAAGGCAGTTATCACCGAAAAGACACAACTTTTACTGAACCGACATAACATTTAGAAGTACCTTTTCATTTCCTATATATAGAAACAATTGTAAAGACGAAATTCATGTATGACAGATTTGATATTATAGAAAGAATAAGCTAAAAACATAAATATGAATAGTCTTTAATAAATGGGCCTGACTCCTGAGCAAGAATTAACTCTATTGGTCCTACAAATTGAAGATGGATTCTTATTTGGGCCAAAACTTATCATAGTAGTACAACATATGTTGGGTTGTTATAGTGAACATTAATTGGGGCCACTAATGTACCAATCAACAACATAAATTATGTGAAATACATCACTGTTAATCTGTTATGTACTTATCTTCTTTCGATCCTAGCTTTTGAACCCAATGCTCACATAACACTTGTGTTTGGTTTCCTAGCAGCTTTTCTTGTTAATCTAGCCCCTAATGCTCATACAATGTTAGTTGTATCATGACATCAATCAAATTTGATGTGAATGTTCAAAAGACAGCAAAAGTACTAGACACGAGTGACCCTTAGCCAAAACGACATGTGTATTATGATAAACGTAAGGATCATATTTCTCTGAGATTCGAATAACCTTCAATTATGTATATACACGAAACCGATTTAGTCAATTTGTTTACTTCAGAAAGAAAACGCAACAAAAGTTCATAGAACAACAGCAGTTTACTAGATCGATATCAAGCATAGAACAAAAGTTCATAGAACACTTGCTACAATGCTACTACCATATCCTTGCATGCTGATTATAAACTTAAAGCTTATATCATTGACTCCCATACTCAGAACACGAAACATTTGCATAGTTTAGCAACATAACTTTCAAGAGGTGTTTGGGATTGATTATTGTTTTGAATAAGAAGTTTCAAATTGCTTTATACAAAACAAAAAAAAAATTAAAACAAGGCTATCACAAAACTTCTGATCTGCGTTATCAAAATGCAATAAGCAGCTAATAAGCAATCCTAATTACAGTAACATGATACTTTAACATCATTAGAACCATCGATCAACAACATAACAAAATCTCATAACACAATCGTACGATAATAAACATGTAGGTATTACATATCAAAGGACAAGTCTTTCCACTTGCACAATTTCCATACGAAAATGACATAAATTGAATACCTAAAACATCTCATTCTAAGCTAATGAAGTATACTAATCAATCACCCGGCTCACTCTTTTTGCTCAATTTGTCCTCTTCACGTTCTTCCAAAAACTTCCCAGATTCATCATCCATGCCCAACACCTTCTTTTCCGCTTCTTTAGCCTTAAGCGCTTGCAACTTCGCGTGATTATAATACCCAACACCCAAAAACGCAACCACATACCCAAACAAATTAACCCCGGTCACATTATCTTTAATCACACCCCACGAAAATGCAATCAACAACCAATCCTTAACCACGCCCGCTACATTCATAGTCAAAGCAGACGTCTTCCCAACAAGCAAAAAAACCGCAAGATTCAAAGCAAAAGCACACAATGAATTCATCCCAAATATCCCATACTCAAAATGCAAACTAGACGTATCCCTTAAAACCGGATACTCAACAATGTACCAAGGTATGCACAAAAACCCTAAACAACAAGGTGCAACATAATACAACGACGTGATAGGATTAAAAACAATCCCTTTACTATTCAACAATATTTGAATCAATACTAAACGAGTCGCCTCAAAACAAACAGCACATAATTGTAACACAACACCAAATGTACTAAACTTAGCTTCACCATAAGCAGCAATACAAACACCTAATGATATAGCCACCATATTACTCATAACATTTTTACTAAACTTTTCTTTCTTAAACAAAATCCCAATAGTATAAACACAAACAGGCATCAAAGCTTTAAGCATTTGAATAAAACTTACACTTAAATAGATATAAGCAGAATTAGAAAACCATAAACTTAAAGAATATAACAACCCTATTGGTATAACTGACTTAATATAAATATCACGTGTCATTTTGCATGGCTCAACCAGTTTCATGACATGTATGATGACGTGAGCTAATACAGTGCAAAATAACATGTGGATCATTGTGAGTGAAATAGGGTATGGCCAGTTGTACATTTTGTGATCAAGGATGTATTTGTTGTATATGATTACAGTGAAAGATAATAAGATCCATATTGTGACATATGTGTATGAAATAATGATTTTTCTTAGTATGGTTTGATCTTTGGTCATTTTTTGAAAGTGGAAATGGATTTTGGATTGGAATTAATTTGGTGAAATTTATGGGTTTTGAGGAATTTGAATGAGGGTGATCTGTGTTTGGTGAGTGTGTGAAAATGGATGTAGGAGATGAGTGTTATATAGGAACATAACTGAAACTTTTTTTTTTAATGTGAAACTTAAATATATCATTAAAGTATTTGTATTTGTATTTTTTTGTAAACGGAAATAATTAATTAGAGACATGGTACGTGATTAACTGATTATAAAAAGGTCTTTAAATTTAGTTTCGTTTATTATGAATAAGTTATGTTTGGTTATAAAATATTAAGCAACTGTTATCTCCTAGTGTAGTTAAGTGAGCAAATATATTGAAACGTTATGTATAGTAACAAATTGACCAACTGTTATTTATGCAATTTACTCATATATTCTCAAAAAAAAGGAATTATCAAACATTAAAGACGGTACTAAATATACTTGACTTCAAAACATGGAAGAGAATTTATCACGTAAAAGTTACAAAACATAAATTGCATAACGTGACAACTCTAAAGTGTTGAGAATATTTTCTAAAGGTAAACGAAAATAATAAACTGGTTGATTCTAATTTTAGTCTTTAAAAACAGTACGTTAAGCTAATAGCGAAGAGATAGATGGCAATGTACTTGTAACAATGTAAGATAGCGCTACATTTATATGATAACATGTCGTAATCACACTACATTGTGCACATCGTTACATGTACTGGTGAATAAGATTATGTTGTTCTTGATGATTACCATACAGAAGCTTTGCTACATCCTAGAAACCTGCCATATTGTGCCCATACCAGTATACGACGTCCTACATTACACATTCTTCATTTACTTTACGCACATGGGACGTTTTATCTAAGCCCATAAAGTCGTGACGACTTTGGAACTCTACTATTGTGCTAAAAACATACGATAAGCAATACTTTCTATCGTATGCATATGACTTCTTTGATTATCCAAATTACCCAAAGTCCAAAATAGCACATTTTAGGAAACAGCTGTCAAACTGAACAATATTAAATGTGTATGTAACGTTTTAAGTTAATATTTTTGTTTGCCATAAATGCATATAGGGATGTTCACAACAAAATTTCTACTGGTACGAGTTGTTCGAGCCCGTGCGTTGCACGGGGCTTAGTTGGTCATTGGGGTTTTGCTTATGTGGTTATATGAGTTGTTATAAATGTTAAGGTGTACTGAACTTGAACTTGTCATGAGTTAGTGAAGTTGTCACGCCGTTCCATTTAGCATTTGTTTATCCCATTAAGTAACTCTTAAACTATAAACGAATAAGTTTGGTTTAAGTAAAATAAAAAAAAAAGCAGGCGTAGATTATTACCCGTGCGATGCACCGGGCCTTCTTCTCATGCCATGATGGTAGTCTGCCTATTTCTCCACCACACAATCTTCTTTATATACCCCTTGCAGCGGGGCAACTTTTTTTGCGGAACTGTGTATATCATCTATGTATTTTGAGCATCGTTTAATTTGAAAATGTTACATTTAATCAAAATTTATATAATGCATTTTTAACTTATTTATGAAGAACTAATATGCTCATCTCGTCTTATTTAACAATAAGCATTCACATCAAAGTTTTATAAGTACAAAGTTTACAGATACTTATGTGACCTGTAAGTCAAACAACAGCAACTGTGTCCATACGACTTTTCCACTTACTTCATCAAGATCCCCGAAACAAAGCAGAACATGATAATCTGAGGTGTAGTGCAGGGATATCTGCACATCAAAAATACTACTATATGTTATTTTGAAAAGAAATAAACAGGTCTGTGTTTTAATAAGAATGCATATATCCTTATTTTAGATAAAGATCATATATAAGGCCCGCTTTCCTACCTGCTTGTTTTTAAAGTAGATAAACAGTTTATCTTTATCAAACGCCCGTTCATGGTGTGTTTGGGCACTTAACAGCTTATCCAGTTTTACAGGTTACATATTATAAAAACACACTTTTCACCTCCAAAAACCCCACATATAGACTTGGAAGATAAGAGAAAGTCACGTGGGCTGTTATATTTAGCCGAGTCAAAAACTTAATTTTGGGCCGTAAACGGTACGATGTCGTATTTGGCATAAAATGATAGTACTTATAAAGTTATCATGGAATCAAATGTTCCCCCCCCCCCCCCCCCCCCCTCCCCCCCCCCCTCTTTATAGGAAGATAGCTATGATTGAGTTTTTAAAAACCCATATAATAAGCTACTCAAATGAGCTCTATCCACATACACCTGAGTACGTAAACAGACATGTTGAAACCAAACCTAAATAAGGTCCACGTTGTATCTCTTATTTCCCCTAATAGTAACTAATGAAAGTATGAAAGACTGTAGATTTAATTTTTTTTCCTACTAAAAGATGGATAAGCAAGCATTGATCCTTCCATACTATTGAATTAACTTGATTTATTACCTAAAGGACAGTTCTTTTACCTGATGTTTGAGACACAGACCTGACTGGGACGAGAGGATGAGTGTGATAGAGAGAGAGAGAGAGAGATTCACTTACATGAATCTACTCTTCACGTCTTAACTTAGATGTTAAGCCCGGACGGGAAGACCACGTGGGGTGTTGACGTAAGCAACAATACCAACGACCATGATGGGAGAAGTCTCGATGATGGTAACAACATCACTTGTTTCCTTCTTGTGAAGCTCTGTAGTTAAACAAACAAACACAGGTCAACAAAAAGATCATTTGGCGCAATGTGTTAAAATTTGTTTCGGCTTATATAGATGCCTTAAGGCAACAAAAATTGAGCCGCTGAAACAGTTACCAAGCCTTCATCAGTTCTACCTCTAGATGAAGCCATTTATGCTAAAATATGTTAAGGATAACAACGCATTAGTCGAGTTACGCTGGCCAGCTATATTTTTTAAGATCAAGACTTGCTCCAAAATACTAATAAGAATATTTTTAGTAAGCAATGCTCGACATATGCAAATTACCTCTTCGTCTTCATATCCAGATTAACCAACCCATATGAAACTTTTAAAGATAGAACATTTTAAAATAATGAGCGATAAGATTTCACAGAGCATTTGTTAAGTGTCATTGTTTTCGACTAAAGAAAGTGTCACGCGTTGGAAACTATAAGTTTAAATTTGGCAACTAAATAATTGAAAGAATTACAAAATCAACGCTTCAAAAAATTCACTAAGTCATCGAGATCAGACAACTCATGCATACATATGTTATGGTGTGGACTTTTTCAACTCTACTCCTAGTCTAATGTTTAGCAACGGCCTAAACATGGCTGATTTTATATTAATTCTAATAACCCATATTTCAAAGTTTAAGAGGTACAAAATCAGAGGTGCAAAGTTAATGAGAATGTGTATGTGTTATAGTGAAAAGAAGAGGATGAATATTTGAACCGACAAAGCAAGCAATAACAGAATTCGTAAACTGATAATAAAAAGATCACCTTCAATCGTTGTTTGCTATCTTTGTCCCAAAAGTTAAAAGCACCATCAGATCCTGCAGATGAAAATGTGTGATGGACCTGAAAAGCGAGACAAAAGGCTAAAAATGTTAAAGTTTGCAACAATAGGCTATTCATATTTACCATTAGCAGTAATAACAAAGTATCTTACAGGATGAAAACTAAGTGAATTAGGGGAAATATCATTTGTTCCATCTAAAAGACCTGATTCACATCTTCACGTGTCCTTATATTTTCACCTCCCACAGCACTCCCATCTTTAACCATGTTAGCACCAACATTCTCATACGGAGCGAGTAGTTCATAATCCACTTCAACTTTTACTGGCGCTATGCAGGTAACATGACCTGTACCATTCTCCTGGAAAATGCAAGTCAGCATTTTGGGAAGCAAAAAAGAGACAAAATGAAAATTAAGCAAAATCATTATCCTCAATTCCACATAAACTGTTTTATTTTTATTTTTTTCGTGGCCCCCATGAACATTTCTCTTGGCTACTACTTTAACTGAGTGAACATATAACCAATATATGATTAGAACTATGAGCTTAGCATGTTATTAGTCGATATGCATGGTAAAGATTCTATCTAGGTCCTCGTTGTCTTAAACTTTTATAGAAATAGGGAAATTAGAAGACGAACCTCATCCAAAAGACCATCGTGTACAGCTCGGGATCCTACTTGTACAACTCGGGATCCTCTCTTGTCAACGTGTCGCTTTCTACTCGATGCTACCAAGTTTGCTTGCCTGCCCAAAAAAAAATCAGCTTGTTACCTACTCTTGTTTATGAGGAAATTGAACAAAAGCATGTTATTTCTTGCCAAAAGCAAGCATCATCAAGCGTGTAAGCACATACATTATACCTCGTATGTCCAAACTTAATGACACTGGAAATAGCATAGTTACCCATTCAAACAGCCTCTTGACCCACTGGCGACCATGAAATCGGGTTCCCGACCATGGCAAACCATCCCAAGACAGCAAGATTCTCTTTATAATGGAAGAAACATTCCCAAGTTCTTCAATCATTCTCATTCTCTCAGCTTCATACCACCTAACCGCCATTGCCTTTTCTGTTGTTTGATAACCACAATTATAACTTGACCTTAGCTTATTAACCACATTAATGTCTTTAAAAGGTGTGTGCATCGCATACCTTGTTTTTCCGTTGCCCCAAATGATAACTTGTTATAAAGTGTCGGCATATTAATTCATCTGTCACTTTTTATAAAGAAGCTTGTCTTTTCCGTTTGCTACCCCATTCACTCATGAATAGGCTATTTTTAAAAACGCGCTTAAAAACCAGTCATAAGTCAATCAATATCTATATTCAATTTAAACAGAAAAAAAAGCCAATATAACCTTATCTTGATCCCCAATTTAACCTCATCGAAACACCGATTTATGCAACAATCTAAAAAATTTCTAGGCCGTCGAACATAACTACACAAACAAAGGTTTAGTTGCACAGTTTTTATGACGTATATATACCTGTTGAAATTTACCTTTTTCATGTGTTGCTGGTATTAGATTCAGGGGATTGAAGCCTGCACAGTATACCTAGTGAAATTCACCTTTATCATGTGTTAACTAAGATGAGTCAAATCATGAAAAACAAAATTAACAAAACCCCCTAATTCTTACGTAAACCCTAATATTAAAATCAAAAAACTCAAAACCCACACAAAGTTTATAGGAAGAAGCCTTACCTCAAAACCCACACAAAGCTTCAAGAAATCGGTATCATCTATGTGTAAAGATTGACTGTTTAACTTTTGCAAAAGGAATTCGAAAGGATGTAATCGAAACTTTGGTGTTGGTTACAAATGAATTGGGCGTTGTTACAAAACCTTATGCTCGAGATTCATTAAACAGGGACGATGGAAATTTTGTACAACAACAGCAGCAGCATGGGGTATAACTCACATGGAAACTTTTGTACAATTCTCAAAGCATTTGGTACTTCTCATGAAGCCTCCAACCAGTCTTTATATATAATAATACATATATTACCGGAAATGATTTTGCTTCTGCATTACTCAAGCCAATCTGAATTCATTACTCAAGCCCATAATTCTCATCTATCCCGTGTTTGATAATTCTCATCTATCCCGTGGTTAACTTTTAAATGTGATTAAACGCTTCAGTTTACTTTGTAACGCTAATAAAAAAGAGTTTTAGATGTTATCTCATTTTACATTCTTATAATAATAGGAGATATAACTACATTATCAAATGTTTTAATAAAACAAACAACAATTGTTACAAGGTACTATTTAAATTCATGTATGATTTGTTGGTGAGTGGGAGTCGGATACGCATGTTATACGACCAGAAATACGTGAGTCTATTGGGGGCACACACGTTAAGACACGAAGAGTAGGTTTATTAAACATTTAATATATAATTACTTATTATTAAAGGTTTAATATGCTTCACGTAATAGTTTAAATAATCGTTAGTTACCTTTATATTTTGTAACTAAATTAATCAATATTTAAACATGAACCGGAAAGACTAAAATTGACAAAACTCAAACCTTGTGAGTTCTTCCATTGTGGCTGGCCCCTAGGAGGGATCTAGAGGGGTTTTGGATGCAATTTTTAGAGATAAGGAATGAGGAGGTGGTTTGTGATAAGGATTAGGAGGTTTCCTAGTTTATCTAGGACTAGGGTTATGTGCCTATATAAACACCCATCCCTAGCCTCATTATTCATTCATTCACAACAAAATACACCAACTCAATCGGTGCTCTCCCCTCTTCCTTTAGTCGACCGAATATTCCCACACAAGGGATTTTCGGTTCTCTCTCCCCACCTAGCGATTTCGATTAAAACCCTAAAGGGTTTTTCGGTGATCTTTGTTCTCCCTAGTTCGACAACAATAAACCCTTACCTAGGGTTTTTCGGTGGTGTTTGGTTCTCCCTGGTTCGACAAGTTTGGTTCTCCCTAGTTCGACAACTATAAGAACCCAAATTAGTGTTTTCGGTTCTTGATTTTGTCCTCCAACCGAATTCGGTAAAACCCTAATTAGGGTTTCTTGATTTTCGGTTCTACATACAAGGGTTGTTTGGTTTTTGGTTCAAGTAAAAGAAGCATACACTATTGGTGTTTGGAGCTCGTGAAGTTACGACTAGCATTGTTGCGTACTTGTTCGACGTGTTGTGTATGCAACCATAGAAGTGATAATTTAATCACTCAAGTTTTCAAGATCAAGATTCTCGTTTAATCGACTTTGTCATTAAACAAATGTTAGTGTTTCTTATTTAAATATGTGTGTTAATTCTTAATATCAAACTAGATCCATCCGCTGCGTAGTCGTAGTAAATGGTTTACCTAGTTGTTAAATCCCAAAATCGGCATCACGAGTCAACCTCGTTTGGTGTTATGGGTTACACATTTAAAAAACGCTAGGTCCGCTTAGAAAAATCTTTTATTTATTGTTTTGACCGAAAATTATGGCAATAATATGCAATTCTTGCCATAAAGAATAAATAAAACCTAGAATCTTGATATTATTATTAGTTAATATCAAGGTTGCAAAAATTGCTAGGCGCTAGCTGGGCGACCGAGTTTTTTCTTTTTCTATTCTTTTTTCTGGCCTTAAGACTCACGTAATCATACTATATGATGCATGTGGTGATCTATGTACTAAGCTGAAAACCTAGTGAGAGTCTTTTGGTTCTCCGATTGGGGAAGACTCGTTATGAGGTGTTGGGAATTATTGATTTGATGATACAAAAACAATGATGCAAAAAGAATGATACAAAAGAATGAAACAAGAGGGACTAATTCGACAATATGGAATTCTACAAAAGATGGAGGATTCTAGAAGATCTCCTTAATAGATAAAGATCAAAGATTAGGAAAAAAGATTTAGTTTTCTAATACAATTAGATTTCCTTGTAAGTCTAGATGAACTCCCTATATAAAGAGATCCCTAGACATAGTTTATGTGTGTGATTGTGTGTGCACCCAAAACGTGTGTGTGTATCCTATAGGTGTGATGTCGACGTCTAGTGTGGTTTAGCTCTAAGATCAAAGGTTTCTTTGATCCTGTTACAGTTAGGTAACCGTTCTATACTGATCATATAGAATTAGGGCTTATGTGAATGTAAACCTTGTGAAAATAACATTGTTCTTTATTTATATTCCGTTGTGTATCAATACTTTGTTATTTTCGATCCTAGGAGCTTAACCGATTCTTAACAATTGGTATCAGAGCCTGGTGGCTCTTGATCTAGGATCTACAATGTGTTACAACTTGAGTGTGTGATGGAATTATCGTCTACAAACCCTTACAAGATTATGGCTGCCATTCTTGAACGACTCTATGTTTCCAGGTAGGATTTTGCTTCGTTATTCTTTATTATTATTAGGATGCCTTTAGTGTCAGTTTCTTCAACGATTTATCATTGAAGAAATCCATATTTGGTTAGGGTTTTGTCGAATGTTTAGGGTTACACATTCATTCTGCTGCTCGTTAAAGATTATTTAGGGTTACACCTATGGAAGAGTATTGCTACGAATGAAGGTAGATAATAAACCCTAACATAATTAGATTTTATAACGTATGTTTGCTAAGTGTGGTATCGGCACAACGAGATTTAGGGTTTATCTTTGCTGCGTGTGTGTAACCTGTGATATGTAAAGAAATTATCACATGCCTGTTTAATGAGAAAAGGGATTCAGTCATTGATTTTAATAAATTCTTGGGTTGTTGCTTGAGAATAATACTTATGAAGATGAGATTAAATGTGGCTGGTATCAAGGTTGCGATGAGATGTTTTTAATGACAAGATTTGAAGTTCATGCTGCAAGTACGAATTGTAGGACCTGCTGACTAAAGCAGTTATTGCTGCTAGAGTTTAAAGAGGTTTGATATCGTGTTTATTATGAGAGTTTGGAAGCTACTGTTTTCTTGTCTTGGACGCAAGATGTGATTCTGATTCGTGGTGGTATTAATCGTGATTATTTGTTTATCTTAATAGCTGCCTATTTGTGGAAGTTTGTGGTGTTGAAAGTGTTTGGATTTGTGAAGTTTATTGTATGTTGTAGAAGTCATCGTGATGGTGGTGATGATTATATCATCATGATTATATCAGCAGTTTGGGTTATGATTCATGGTTATTTGTGCTGCTGTTTGATGTTATTTGCAGGTTTAGTGATGATGGTATAAATGGTATGTTTTGATGCGATAATCGTTGGCTGCTTGGTGTTTATTAATCTTATGTTTAGGGTTTTGAACATAAGTTAATACTGGTCTATAAAAGTCCTATTTAATATTGCTAATGTATACTTAGTACTGCCCGTACATATTTACTATTGCTTGTTACTTAGTGCTGCCAATGGAGATTAATGTTGTCAGACTATGTTAGTGCTGCTTGGTTTAAGGGGAAGTTAATGTTATCAGATTCAGATTCACTTAAACTGTTAAAAGGCTAGTTTCAGGATTTAATTTCAAAAAGTGATTACGGGGATAATTCTTTATTATTTATTTGAAGCTGAAGTGGAATTTCACGAGTATGTGTTCTTATCATATCTTAAAGTCAAGTTTGGTTGGATTATGACTTTGAAGATAACTTGTTCGAGCTTAAAATCGATGTTGACGAAGACTTGTCAAATCTAGCAATGTGCGATCTACAAACTTTTGGTGCTCAATGCACACATTTGCTATCACTTAAAGGAGTTACGTTGTAGTGCTCAGTGTCTCATTTGGATGAGGATTTTGTCAAGAGATTGAGGTCTACTTATATATCATCAGTATGAGTTTGGAGTCATGTGGATAGTACAAGACATAAGACACAAGTTTGGGTTATTCTACTTCAGCATCAAGTTTGTAATACTGAGTTTTCTCTATCAGTAATCATTACAAAGAGCCAACAGAATTAGAGATTCAAGAGATGGTTAACATATTGGTTTCAAGGGAAGCATATGATAAAGTGTTTAACCATTTGGATATATTACATGCACCACTTGAGGGGAAGGTTTTTTATTCTTACTAATGCTAAGTCATTATTATTATTACTAGTTTAAGTTTCTACTGCTTGAATTCATTTATCTTATTATGCGTCATGGAGGGTAATTTGAGACATTGGAAAGCTTGGATTAGAAGTGTAATACATAGTTTTAGTTGTAATGATCAAAGTTGCAGTCCTCTAATGGATAATGACAAAAAGGGGAAGATGTTACAAAGATGATATTATTTGCAATTTATTATGTGTGGTGGCATGGCATGGAACAAGATGTTGAAGACTTCATTGTGTTGAAGAAGTTTCAACAAGTTCAAAGGAAATCTCAAGTTAAAGGGAAGATTGTTTCATTAATAGAAGATCAGATTTGAAGATGAAGATTGCTGAAGATTAAGCTACTATGGATCATCTTGGAATCAGTTCAGTGTTTGTTTTGTCATCATCAAATAGGAGAAGATTGTTGGGAATTATTGATTTGATGATACAAAAACAATGATGCAAAAAGAATGAAACAAGAGGGACTAATTCGACATTATGGAATTCTACAAAAGATAGAGGATTCTAGAAGATCTCCTTAATAGATAAAGATCAAAGATTAGGAAAAGATTTAATTTCCTAATACAATTAGATTTCCTTGTATGTCTAGATGGACTCCCTATATAAAGAGATCCCTAGACATAGTTTATGTGTGTGATTGTGTGTGCACCCAAAACGTGTGTGTATCCTATAGGTGTGATGTAGACGTCTAGTGTGGTTTAGCTTTAAGATCAAAGGTTTCTTTGATCCTGTTACAATTAGGTAACCGTTCTATACTGATCATATAGAATTAGGGCTTATGTGAATATAAACCTTGTGAAAATAACATTGTTCTTTATTTATATTTCGTTGTGTATCAATACTTTGTTATTTTTGATCCTAGGGGCTTAAACTATTCTTAACATGAGGACTCGGAGTATTATTTGATTTACTGCTTTCGATATAGAGTTTGTCTTCACCTCATCCCCTCTTTCTGTCTGTTTATGTGCTTATATGTTAATATTCCATGTGACTTGATACTATATGTAAAAGATTTTTGAAATTATAAACGGACTAATACTTATAGTGAAACGTGTTTTAATTAAATCATGATTCTTGTAAAACTTATTGAGGTGTTGAAAATATACTCGAAGAATCCGGTGATAAGTTGAACTTGAATTCTGATTTAATTTTGTCTGTTAAATTACACACATAATTATTAATTCCTTGTGACTTGCTATGTGTTATGTGTAAAAATCATTTTTTGACAAAGTAATACAGACATTAAACTATGAAACTTGTTTTCTTGGAAATTTTTTTGTTTTTATGCTTTTATCAAATGATGGATCGCTACAGCACCATCGCTTTATTGACCATGGCTTTAGTGGACTTCAAGGGTTAAATTGATCTTTAATCTTTTCTCGCGCCACTACATGCTTCGGCATATGAGGCAATTATTGGAAGATCTTGTGTCTTCGGACACATGCAGAAGTACAATATAGGGTTTGATCAATTTGTAATGGTTCCCGCGATATTAGCATGCCTAAAAACCTAAAAGTTAACAAAATTGTTTTTCTTAACTTGTGTTACAAAGATGTCTTGCATGCTTCTTTGTACACTATTTTGACACATGTTTTCATAAACTTATGTGTATACCCCCATGTGAAATTTTAAGTTTATGCCAACTAAACTAAGAACACGTGCATTTGGTTTGACCTCTTTGGTCAAACCTTAGGGTCTCTCCAACCTACGGCGAATTTTTTCATAGGTCAGATCTATGTCAATTTTTGCACGTTTTTTTTTGTGGACTTAAATCAAGTATGCTTGGTCAGACCTTGGACCCGAGGCATAAGACGAGACAAAACATGTACATGACATTACTATATGTGTTACTAATGTCATATGTCTCATAAATCTAAGAGTTGCATTTACTATGCAATTAACGCTCATCGGTTACCTCTTGCCCTACTTGTTTACACGCTGGTCAGACCTCCGGTAATAAGTGGGAGGTCAAATTAGATCTTAGTCTTATTAATAATTAATTTGGTAGTTAATTCTTTTAAGAATTTAATTATTAAAAATACTAATTCTTGGAACTTTTTCTGATTGTTGATGACTACCACAGTCGTAAACAATTCAGTTTTCAAGGCTTTCTTTGAGAAACAAAGATTAACTGGACCTAACTTCATCGACTGGTACCGTAATCTTTGGATTGTGCTGTCAGTTGAAGACAAGTTACCATTTTTGGAGGAGCCAATACCTGCTATGTTGTTCCTCCTGCTGGACAAGTACTTCCTCTGGATGTCCTTGCCACCCATGCTGCATGGGTCAAGGCTTCCAAGGAAATTGCTGGTCTTATGCTTATGACCATGGACCCAGATATCCAAAAGAATCTAGAACAACTTGGTGCATATGATACGCTAAAGGAACTAAAAACATTGTATGAACAACAGGCAGAGTAGGAACTTCTTCAAACCGTAAAAGAATTTCACATGTGCAAGCAGGTCAAAGGACAGTCTGTAAGCTCTTATGTTCTCAAAATGAAGAGCTATATAGAAAATTTGGAACGTCTCTGTCATGCCATGACTCAAAACCTTGCAGTGAGCCTTATTTTGGTCTCTCTGAGAAAGGAATATGACAGTTTTGTGCAAAACTATAACATGCATAGCATGGGGAAGACCGTGACTGAGTTGCATGCTATGCTTAAGCTACATGAGCAAACTCTACCAAAGAAAGATGATGCACATGCACTACATGTAAATAGAGCAGGAAAGGTCTAGAAGAAAAATCACAAAACTAAGAAACCGTAATTGGCTGCTAGGGGAAACAATCAAGGGAAGTGGAAGTCTAAGCTTGCTTATGCTCCTAAGCCCAAGATTCCTCCTCCAATAAAGAAGTAAAATCATGCAAAGGACGTGATCTGCCACCAGTGCGGTGATGTAGGTTGATATATGTGAAAACACATATCCATTTTATATCAAAATAGACCCTAAAAAGACCAAAACTGTGCATAAAAGGCTTGTATATTGTTTGTTTTGTCTCTGTGATTGTGTAGGTGCGGATATTGCAAAAATCACAAGAAAACTATAAAAATTGGACAAACATGGACACGGGAACGGAAGAGCATGCAAAAAGCAGGGAGGAAGCTATCAAAGTCAAAAAGTCAACTCTCAGTCAACCCAAGTCAAACACAAAAAGACAAAAATCCCAAAATTACCAAACCAATCCCTCATTTATAAACCAACTCATAAAAATAATCCTTAAAAAATCTTAACGGTCGTTAACTTTTATTTATAAAAGTTAACACTTGTTATCTCTTTTTTTATAACAAATCCAAAACCAAGCCCGGGCCCATTTCCCTTATATAACCCGGCCCAAGCCCGAAGTCAAATAAGATTTTACCCGGGTCAACACAAATTAAACACACCTTTATAAGTTAAAAAAGGGGCGGGAGAAACAGTTTTACTATTCATCTCCTTCCCCAATTACCCAGGGTAAAAAACAAAGGGCATTTACCAATTAAGGGGTAAGGAGGGAAATTCAGGTGTGATAGTACACGTTGGCAAGGTAATACATCATCATAAGGCTCCTATAGGTCAAACTTCGGATGCCACGTAGATCATGAAAGAAACACAAGGAATAATGGGATTTGTCCTTACACTCTCAAAAGAAGCACAAGCTGTCTCAATCATGGATTGACAAGCTAGCAATCCATGTGAGATATGATGTGATCCAACGGGTAAGATTGCTCTTCCAATCATTGATAGAATGTACGGATGAAATCAAGAGGAGCGTGTATCTACCAAGGAGCCTAGAAGATTTAGAAGATGGCTATAAATAGTCCTTCATTCTCACACACACGGGATGATCTTTCTTTACCTAGTTTTTAGCCTTTAGATTTTTAGGAAATTTAGCTTAAGCTTTTAAGTTTGAAGTCAATGTAATTTTCATTTAAACTTTTGTAATTTTCTTTTAAGTAATGTAATCAAGCCTTTTTAGTTATTGAAATTTGAGTTTTCTTTAATAAATTTGTCAAAAGCTCTCTATAAGCTCTAGTGATAGTGTACGGACCAATAAGCTACTCATAAGCTCTCACAAGTCTATAAGCTTGTGATTGAGCTCAATTCAGTCTTTAATTCACTTAAACCTTAAAATTATCTTAATACTTTAATTATTGGACTCTTAAGCTTATGGAAGGGAAGCTAGCAAGGGATGAGCTTCCAAGGACTTTTACTGGCTTATCTTTGATAAGCCAGAGCTGTTGATAAGCTCTTGGAGCAAATTTTGCCTTTGTTAAGCTAAGGCCATATGTAAGTTTCTCATTTCCATTTATGTCTTAGATTACTAGCTTAATAGTTGCTTATTTCTGCTTATTATTAGTTTAACTGTGCTTATCTATATGTTTTTATGCTTGTTAAGTAGCTTTCATTATCTGTTTTTTGATTTTTATAGAATAGATATTAGATTTCTCATATTTGCTCTTTAAATCTGTCATAAGCTCAAAAATTCATAGCATAGTTATAATCTCTTTAATTATGGCTTATCTAGTTGTTAGTTTAAGCTTAAAAGGTCTGTCATAAGTTGTTTGTTACCTGGTATTCAAGTTTAGATAACTAGATTTCAAATTCATAAGCTAAAATAAAAACTGTCTTAGTTAAAGGGGTGTTTGGTTTATTGAGATTTGACTCCTTAAAGTCAAAATGAGTTGTGCAATCTCTTTGAGTTAATTTCATTATCAATCCAAATCAGTAGCTAAGTGGTTTTTTCAAATTAGATGTCATAATCTAAAAAATTTAAGCTCAAAACCTTTGTTCCTGCACCAGGGGACTTTTTTATTTTTCTTAGCTTGTTAAAAATTTATCCAAGTCTTTATAGGCTTGAATTTTGCTTGATAGAGTTAGACACGCTCAATAAGAGTGTGTAGTGCAGGGTTGTCCCTTAAGGACACCTGCAAGTTTGTTTTAACCATTTGGTCAAGTGCATCAGATAGGGAATTTGCAGTCCAACTGCAATCCCTTTTTGATCATCTTTTAAACTAGCTTAAGTAGGATTTAGAGATTAAAATTTAGAAGTCTTATAGTTCACATATAGCTTAATATAGATTAAAACTTGAATTCAAATTTCTAGCTTATTTCTTAGGTTAATTTAGCTTTAAAAGTTCATTAAAAATCTCAAAAAGCCAAAAACAGTTGCAAGTGTTAAAACCCAAACTCGGTTATAACTAAGAAAGGGTTTAAAAAGAAATGAAAAGAGAAAGAAACATCAAGGGCCACTCTTGCATCTTTTTCATTCTTCCCTTTTAAACCTTCCCAACCATAACTGTCCTCAACCCACTCCCGCCAAATCCTTACCACCATCCCCCATGGTTTTCTAAGCCATACCACCCCCCCTAGTACACTTCCCTGTACCCCTAACCCACTTCCCACTTACCCATTACCCCTATAACCCCCTCCCCTAACAGAACACTCAACCCGAGCACCCCCATCAATGGTTGAGATGAAGACAAAGCAATCCAAAGGCTAGGATTGATGCCTGGACATTGTACACTCACAAGTAGCACAACCCAAGAGCCAAGAATGCACTGGGACTTCTATAAAAGAGAAGCACCATGTTGCACCACTTACACCCTTTTTTTTTATGTTTTAGTTTAATTTTAATTTTCAGTATTTCTTTTAAGCATTATTGTACTCAGTTGTTTTAAAAGTTTTATGTGTAATTTCTGCAAGTTTTTATAGAAGTTAAGAATTTTCTTGTGTTATTCCAATTGTCGAAATTTGAGGTCTCACCTAGACTTATTAAACCTGTTTGCTTGATATAACAATGTATTAATATCATTAAACATAACTGATAAACCCTTTCTTGGCCTTAATTTACCATAAAATCAGCTAAAATACTTTTTTATATAAAATAAGGGAGTGTTTGGGTAAACGTCAAAATGGGTCAATTTGTGTTTGACATGGGTCACAAACACTCAGCCACGGTCACAAACACTCAGCCACCTTTGGCTGAGTGTGTGTGACTATTTAGACCACTTTGATAAAGACTTTTAGTGTAAAATTTAAATTTTAAGTTAAACTTTGACTTTCTGTCAAAGTGTTATCAAAAATTAAGCATTGTTGCTTAAGCTGTTTAGACAGCTTAAGCAATCCCTTTTTGAGCTCACTTAAGTCATCAAAACACTTTTTAAACAATCTTTGTTTCTGTCCTTTCTAATTTGACAAGTAAAAGTCAAAGGTGTCAAATGGCATTTTCTTGAAAATTCTTGATTTTTAAGCTAAGATTTCAGCAGCTTATAAAGCCCCTTAACCCCTCAGATTTTGGCAATAAGCCAATTGGCCACCCTTTTTTAGCTGTTTGGGATTGTTTGGGGTAAAACTCATTTTTGGGCTTATTTTCATAAGCCCAAAATAAGCCCCTCAGCCACTGCAGTGGCTTCCCCTGGTGTAAAAAGCATGTTTTCAGCTCTTATTTTCTTTAAATCTAGCTTAATAAGCATTGAATCTTTTTGGAGAATTATAAAGACCCATAGCAGCCCTGTAATCCCCCAAAGTTTCAAAGCTTAATGTACTTTTTAGCATAGCTTAAGAGAGCCTTAAAGACCCTCTTTTTCTGCCTTTACCAAATAAGTCACTCTGGCTTATTCTTGCTTTAGCTTATTTTAGGGCTTAAGCTTATAGGTTTTAGCTTATCTTAGTTCCCTTAGCTTAATTTTCATATTAACTTAAGTAACTTGCTTATTGTGTGCTTAAAAACTGAAAAAGAAAAGAAAAAAGGCCAATAAGCTCTTTGAGCTTTTTAAGTTTCTGTCAGCTCATAAGCTCACTTTTCTGGCTTATTGTGAGCCTTTCAGCACTTGCCCCTTTTAAAGAAAATGATAAGCTCAAGCCCCTTTACAACTTTGCTTCTTTGACTTTTGCTTAATAAGCTGTTGGACCCACTTTGTAATCGGGGTCCACTTCAGGGACCATTTGTGTAATTTCACTCTTTTATAGTTAACTGAGTTAGTGCTTTAGGTTAGTGTTTAGTTTCGCAGTTAGTCCTTTAGGTATTACACTGTTAGTCCCTTGCCAGTTAACCACAGTTAGTGTATTTATTTAATTTAATTTAATTTAGGTTAAATTTTAATTAGTTTAATTAATTATAATTTCTACAGTAAAAATTAGGCATTTTTATATTTTTAGAATTCTAAACTTTTTCTTTATTTAATTTTATTTTTTCAGAATTTTTACAACTTTTATTTTTTGTCTTTTTCTATTTTCTTAGTTTTAATTAGTTATTAATCTTTATAAATTCATAAAAAATCAGAAAATTAATAAAAAAATATTTTTCTTTTTTATAAAATTTTCTTTTGTCATTTAGTGTCTAGGAAAAATATAAAATTTAGTGTAGGCTTAATTTTTCTTAAATTTCAGTTTTAGACCCGTTTTACCTTTTTTTTGTTTTTATTAAAACTGTCAACTCTGGCTTATTCTTGTTTCAGCTTATTTTAGGGCTTATTTCTGTTTCATTTTAGTTAATATAGGTAGCATAGCCTGGTAGTGTTAAGTTGCACACATTTCAGCTTAATTTAAGCTTTTTAGCTCAAAGAAAAAAGCTTAATAAGCTTTTAAGCTTATTAAGCTGCTGTCAGGATAAAAGATCACTTTTCTGGCTTATTCAGTCGATTTTAGCTCATGTCCCTCTTATGAAAAATGTTCTCCTAAGTCCCCTTAACAGCTTTGCTTCTTTAGCTTTTTGCTAATAAGCACTTAGGACTTTCCTTGTAATCGGGGTCATTCTCAGGGACCATTTGTGTAATTTTCTTTATTATAGTTGACTTTGTTAGTCCCTAGTGTTAAATTCCCTGTTACTTCGTTAGTCCTTGCATCCTTACTCTGTTAGTCCCTAAAGTAAACAGCAGTTAGATTTAGTTATATAATTAATTAAATTAGGTTTAATTTTAATTAGTTTAATTACTTTTTATTTAAACAGTAAAATTTGGGCATTTTTACATTTTTAGAATTGTTAACTTTTTCTTTATTTAATTTCATTTTTTTAGAATTTTTATAACTTTTATTTTTTGTCTTTTTCTATTTTCTTAGTTTTAATTAATTAATAATCTTTAAAAATTCATAAAAAATCCAAAAATTAATAAAAAAATATTTTTCTTTTTTATAAAATTTTCTTTTGTCATTTAGTGTCTAGGAAAAATATAAAATTTAGTTGAACCGAACTAGCTTCTCACCTTAAGAAAGAGCCGAACGAGTTAACGCTTGAAAGAGCCGAACGAGTGTAAGCTTGAAAGAGCCGAACGAGTGTAATCTTGAAAGAGCTGAACGAGTGTAATTTTGAAAGAGCCGAACGAGTGTACTCTTTAAAAGACCCGAACGAGTTTTTTTTACTAGTGCAAACCGAACTAATTCTCGAGAACAAGTCTATACTCGTTTAAGTGTTTTCGGTTTTCGGTTTCGAGTGTCGTTAATCTAAAGGCTTAAGACTTATACCATCGTGATCGTGACATCTTTTCGATCAACGTGGTTTTCGGATTTCACCGACGATAACCGTACTGGTTCATAAGATCAAATCCATAGTCGTTCTTACTTCTACTATTTCAAATCGGAAAAGAGGATAGAAAATGGAGGCGGATATGTCTCTAGTATTTAACTAAAATTACAAGTGTTGACAAGATGGTCCCTGAACTTCAAAACCCAATTCAAAACTTTTCGTCTTGTTTTGGTTTTATAACCCTCATTGTTAAAACAACATTACATCGTTTGTCCTTATTTGAGTTTTGATCAACCGTTAATCATTTCAAGCTCAAAATTCGTGCACCGTTCAACGTTTTAAGCTCATTAATCGTTTCAAAAGCTTACGTTCTTCAATGACAACAACGATTTCACCAACAAAAATTCTATTTTCATGGTTTTTCTTGATTTAGTAAAATCCCGCGAAATACTCTTGCATTTTCTCGGTGTAGGTCAAGACTTGGAAAAATCTCGTAAAATGTTTTAACACTACATACAACAATAACTCTTACATGCTTAAGGATCCTACAATCATTTTTCAATTTCTAATTCTTAAATCATTCTTCATGTCAACTCCAATTGTAATTCACAAAACGCACAGTCAATGCAATAACAACTAATGGCAGCTGGTTCAAGGGATCGTCAAACCCAATGCTTGCAAACTAGGATGATATGACAATGGAGATTCACGGTTTTATCGATACCATTGATATCAAGACCAATGGGGAGGCCTTACGGAAGTGCATTCTCATAGGTCCTTACACTCCAACGATTGTCACAACACCAGCTGTTCCTGCAACAGAGGATTCTCCACCAGTTCCTGAACAAATAACTCAGTCGAGACAGTTTAGAATGGACTCCTGAAAACAGAGCTCATTTTGAATCAGAAAAAGAAGCGATTAATTTGATATTGACTGGAATTAGAGATTAATTGTACTCAACTATTGATGCATGTAAGGACAGACTTTAGAATGTGGGAAGCCATCGAATAGCTACAACAAGGTGAATCACTGCAATATTCAAGATGTCCCAATACTAACTTATTTGGGAGTATTGGTCAAATTTCACCTTCACGATGGAGAACCAATTGGTATATACACAAGATTCTACAAGAGATGAATGAAAGATCAGAAACAATTTGACTGTTGCTTGATGCAAGTCAAATGTTCAATTTCTTCAACAACGCTCAACCAGAATGGTCAAGATTTGTCACAATTGTGAAGTAAGCAACAACACAAGTTGGTTGAAAGTTTCATACAATAAGCTCTTTGACATTCTGAAACAATTCCAAAGGAAGTTAATGAACTCCGTGCTGAAAGAATGGCCAAGATGCTAACCATTAGAACTTGTTGCTATGCTCAAAACTACTTTTAGACCCATTTTGCCATACATCAAAACCTCACAAAATACATATGCACCAACAATCAAAGCTTTCACTTCAACCTGATTCATGTAACTTTTCAATTGCAGCCTCGTTGGGACATACGACCCGGGAATATCTCTTCCGGAATCTTTTTATTATTGATTTGATTCTTATATATTTTATATATATACTATCAGCGAATCAATGAACTCACTCTTCTTAAAAAAGTTGTTCAAGAAGAAAATTTTTAAGTTTATTCAAACCCTCTTTTTGAATTTGATGACAATTTCAACTCCAGTAACGAAAATCCTCTCTTTAACGAGATGGGTGAAGATGACGAAAACGAGAACTCCAACGTTTCAAATTCTGATGAGTTAGTTTTCCTTAACACACCTTTAACCGATAAGGTTGAGTGTTTTGATCCAAAGGACAATATTGATGAGATCGATGCTTTTCTAACCATGGAAGTTTCTTCTAATTTTGAGGAAGGTTATTACGATTCGGAAGGAGACGTAATTTTTCTTGAAAGTCTGCTTAGTGATGATACCACCCATAATCTCTCTCCCGAAGTGATTTTCGATCATGAACCAAAACAAAATGAATCCATCCATAATACTTCAATTACTTTTTTCCAAGAAGTGATCCTCTTCACCATGAGTTCGCCGGAGAAATCATTACACTTTCTTCGAGGATTGCTAGAGTACATGAGGAATATCTTAGTCTTATGACTTTGCTTTATGAGATTTCAACTTCCCAATCACCGAAAAGTTTTCATGCTAATCCAAGTTCAATTATCACATCTCCTATCCCCGCAAATCGATATTTTTCCGGGTGATTTAATTCCACTTGGTGTTGAGAATGATGATTCTGAAAATGAAAAAAATTCTATTTTCCTTCCCGAACATGAGTCACCTAACCTTGATCATCAAGACACCCGTCAGCTCCTCGACCTCCTCCGGAACCACCAGATGTTAAGATTTACCTCAAGCCTGATACGGCCGTGATAAACAACTTTGATGTGCTAAACAAAGAGGCTTGTTTCAACTTAGAAGAAGGTGTTCAGATTTTTCTCCCATTTTTCACCTACACCGAGGATTCTCCTTTTATTCTCTCTTTCGGGAGTGAGGAACTCGTTTTTGACCCCGGCATCTTCATTTTTCATTCTTCTTATCTAGAGCCGGTAGTGTTTTCAATGGAAGTTTCTTATTCCAAATATTGCTCTCCCTAAGGACGAATGAATTCAGGGATCAAGTCAAGCTAAGTGACTTGGTTACCAAAAACAAAGCGTTTCGTAGGAGGCACCCCATGCTTATCCATTTTTTTTTTCTAGATTCTAATGTGTTGTGAGGAGGCTTGTACTCTTCCGGTCTCTGTGTTTGTTGTTTGTACTTGTGATTTTTTTTGCAGAATAAACCTAAATTTTTCTGAAGACTCTCGTGTTCGGTGTTTTGTCTCGGTCCACTCGAGCTTTCTAGCCTTTATTTGCCATTAGTTTGGGGAAATTCGATATCCTAAAGATTATTATCGACTAACATTTATCTTTTAGCACACTTAATAAACGGCTTAAGATTTTTGTGATACTTTCTTCATGTTTGAGTTATGCATTCGACCTTTTTGAGTTATGGTATGGGGTTTTTAAGTCTTAGGCTAGAAAACATTGAGGACAATGTTTGATTTTAGTATGGGGTAGTATATCTTCGATATGATCTTACCTACTTTTACCCGTTGTTCTCACGTACCCCGTTCTCCCACCAAAATTTTCAAAAATATGAAAATTTTAAAAATTTTCTCAAAAATAAAATAAGTATTTTGTCACAATTTTGACTTTCTTGCTGGGTAAGAATAAGAGTAAATTTTGACCCAATCGAGCGTGTTGAGCTCTAGCTTGTTCCTTAACCTTTTGGGCTAAGCATTCGCTAATTCGCGAAGAACGAAAAATGATAGAGTTAAGTATGAGTAGGATGCTAAACAAAGATTATTTGGAAATCTTAAGAGCTCATGTATGTAACTTGTTGCTTTTTCTCCCATAAGCTCCTAACCGGATTAATATACGTGCTGTTTTTGGAGATTAAACTTAAATCAATAATTTTTATGTAATATATATAGCAAAATTTTAGTCTTAATTAAAATTTATCTTGAATTTTTCAAAAAGAAGTCTTAAATATATAAAAAAATGGTAAAATAATAAAAAAATAAATATAATATAAAAGCTGTTGGTTGATAAAAATTTACTACCTCTTGCCGGCTCACAACCGATGTGGTAGTCTTCTAAAGAGAGCCCATAGTAAGAATAAAAATCGGAGACAGATAAAAGTTTGCTGCATCTTGCCGGCTCACAACCGATGTTGCAGCCTTCTAAAAGGTCGAGGGTTACAATTACATAAATGTCTAAATAGTTAAATTAAAATAATAAATTGACTTCTTTTTGTTAAATTCAAATATGCTTTTGCACTTTGACTATTCTATTTTATAAGCTATGAATATCCGGGAAACCTGAGAGTTTTTGAAACCTAAGGTCCGTGAGTCCCGATACTAGTCTCTGTGGGGTGTCAAAAGCCTGGTCACTTAGCCGTAAGGTTGGGATGTGCCGAGACGAAAGTCGCTACATGGGATGATATCGCCTTTAAATTCATTATTCTAAGGTGGAACGTAAAGCATAGTATGTTGCAAAAAGTTGATCCATGGTTGAAATTCAAGATAGCACACTCACTTAAGATATAATAAATATCGGGAGTAAAAAGTTCACAAGTTGCAAATATGAGTAGTGTTAGCATCCTTACTGATATTTAGCTGTGATTTTGTTTTAAGCTTGGTTTGGATAAGTGAAAAGTCGGGAACGATGAATTTATCCTTTTTGGGGCATTCTCGGATCGAAATGCATCTTGTTCTATGATCCCTAACAGTTATGGAAATAATGAAAGTCAAAATAATATTATTAAAAAAAAGTTTTAGAAAATAGAGTTTTCAATAATGAAATAAGGGGTGTTTTTTTAACTTGTGGATTTTCTTTATTTTTCCACAAAAGTCTTTGCTACTTCTCAAATGCTTAGTTGGGAAAGTTGTGAGCGTATTTGGTTATAACGGCATATTAATATTGCGTTGAGGGCATGCGATCGCTTAGTTTGGGGAATTTTGATCATGTCGTGAAAAAACCATATCCATTTTATATCAAATTTACCCTAAAAAGACTCAACATTATGCTTAAAATGCTGAATATTGCTTTGTTTTTGTCATTGTGATTGTGTAGGTACAGGATTTTGCAATAAATCACAAGAAAAAGGTCAAAACCGAACAAACATGGAACACGGGAACGAAAGAGCACACAAAGAGCCGGACAAGTTTTCTTACAAAAGGTTTTAAAAGTCTAAGCAGTGGTCAACCCTCAGTCAACCCTTGGTCAAAGTCACAACAAGATAAAAATCCTAAAATTACCAAACCAGACCCTTATCATTTACCAATTACAAACTTAAACCTAAAACCCAAAACAGTCGTTATTCTTTTATCTCTTTACATTACAAGAGATAACAACCGTTATCTACCCCTTATATAACCAAAGCCCAAAACAAATATTACCCGGCCCAATCATTTTGTATAAACCCCGAAGTCAAACAAAACACGCCCGAGTCAAAATAATCAAACGCACCCTTTTCAGTTAAAAAAAGGCGGGTAAAGCCTTGTTACTATTCATCTCCTTCTTCCCCAATTACCCACAGGTCAAATCAAAGGGGAAACTCTAATTAAGGGACAAAAAGGACAATTCAAGTACATAGGACTGACATGGCAGAGTAAAACATCATCAAGCTTTCTCATTGGCCAATACCCACAAAGGGAATCACACGTGGATTGTGAAGAAACACACAAAGATGCAAGATTTTACACTAAAGCCTGCCTAAAACAAGCACAAGGTGTCACATCACGGATTGCCACGCTGGCAATCCGTGTGAGCTATAATTTGATCCAACGACCAAGATTAATCATCCAATGATTGAAGGAATGTACGGACAAGATTAAGAGGAGGTGTAACTGAATTTAGACCTAGAAGCTTCCCTGGTGGCTATAAATTCGAGCTCCTCACTCACTCAGAGATATCTTCTTTTTCTGCAACTTTTAGTTAAAAAGCTCTTTTGTATTTTTAGTTTAAATGTAATGTTTTATTTTCAAAAGCTCTTGTAATTTCCTTTTATCTAGTATTGTAATCTGTTTTTAAGAATTAATAAAATCCTCAGGACAGTTTTCATAAATTGTTTTCACTCATAAGTTTTTTTAAATATCTCAAATGCTTTTGGTACTGTTTCATAAGCTTGTCATAAGCTCATCTTAAGTTCTCACAAGTCTCTAAGCTTGTGATTGAGCTCAATTGTTCATTTAGTGTATTCAAATCAGTAAAATAAGATAAGTACTTTTGCTTATTGAATTTTGAGCTTATGGAAGGGAAGCTAGCAAAGGATGAGCTTCCATGGACTTTTACTGGCTTATTTTAAATAAGCCAGAGCTAGTAGACAAGCTCTTTGAGCCTTTTAAGCTTTTGTTTAGCTAAAGCTTATTGTAAGTCTTCATTTCAATTTCTGTTTCTAAATACTTAGTGTAGTTTTGCTTATTTGCTTATCAATTGCTTAATCTGCTTTCTAGTTGCTTATTTGTGCTTTATATTGTCTTATTATGCTTATTAGTTATGTCTTTTAATCTGTTTTTAGCTATATAATTATAGATCTTAGTGTTTCATAATCTGTTATAAAATCAACTAAAAAACCAAAAATAATTAGCTTAGCTTGTAGATCTTTGATTCTAGCTTAATTGATCTTTGATTTATGTTTATCAAACTTGTTATAAGCTATTTGATATCTGGTACTTAGGTTTTGCTAGATAGATTTTAAAATCTAAAGTTTAAATGGATTATGCATTAGTTAAAGGGGTGTTTGGATTAATGCAATTTGACCTCAAAAAGTCAAATTGAGCTAAGTTCATTGCTTGAACCAGTTTTTAATTCATTTAAAATCAGTAGTTAAAGAGATTTCAGAAGTTAGATTTCAAAAAGTAAAAAGTTAAGGTTAAATCTCTTTGTTTTTGCACCAGGGGAATGTTTCCTTTTCTAAGATTGTTAAAAAATTGATCCAAGCCTCCTTGAGCTTGGATCTTGTTTGTGTTGTGATTAAACACACTCATTGAGTGTGTCCATAGCAGGGTTTACCACTAAGGTGACCTGCATTTGAGTTTTTACCATTTGACCAAGTGCATCAGCAGGACCTGCAGTAGCTCCTACTGCAGTCCTTCTTGATCAATTTAAGTTAAGTTTCATTAGGTTTTAGCTTATTAAACTCAGTAGGACTTTAGTTTACTTATAGGATTAGTTAGAATAAAACTTGTTTTTAGATTTCTAGCTTATTCACTAGGGTACATTTGCTTTTAAAGTGCATTAAAAATCTTAAAAAACTAAAAACAGTAGCTGTTGGATCTTAGCTTTTAAATCTAAATTTTTAGCTTATAGGATTTAGTTCTATGGTTGAAACTTATAGCTTATATGTAGTTGGTTAAGTTTTCAAAAGCTCAGGTTCCATTATAGCTTATTGTCCATTTTAGCTTAATTTGTTTTTGAACTTTAAAGACTTTCTACTGAGTTTGCCATTTAGATTAGTTAATTCAGTTAGCTTTTAGTGTTATTGGTTAAATTAGCTTATCAAAAGTAGCTTCTACATATCATGAGTTTTCTAAAACAAGTTTTGGTTTTAAAATTGGTTCTTATTTGAGGTCTGAGTGCTTAATTGAATGTGATTTAGCTTTTTAGTTGTCAAAAAGCCACTTTCTGAAACAGCTTCTGTCATAAGCTTTTTAAGAGCTTATTTTTGAGTTTCAGATTATATTGTTTTTATAAAAATTGCTTAAAAAAGTGTGTTCTTCAATTTTGTGCTTTTAGTTTTCAAAAATTAAAAAATTGCAAAAAAACGTGTTCCTGGGACTTGAACCCAAGACCTCACCCACACAACACCAATGCCTTAACCATCATGCTACATTAGCTCATCCGTCCAAGTCTTCTTCCATTTATTTGTTATAGTCACTTGGGCCTTAAGCCCAAGTTAATAAGCCGTAGCTGTTTCAGCTTATTTAGGGGCTTATTTGATTAGCTGTTGGGTTGATCTTATTTTTCACTTGTTCTTGCGAGAATTTAGGACTTTTCCTGAATTTTTGGAATTTTCCATTTAGTAGTTTATTTTCTAGGATTTTTCTTAGGTTTAAATTTTCGAAAATCATTTAAAAATACAAAAATAACTTTTAAAAATATAAAAAAATTAGTTTTTAGTATTAGGTTAATTACTTTTAGTTTTACATCCAGAAAAATCATTTTTACTCTTTTTAGATTTTAATTTTTATTTTTAAGCTTTTAATTTTAATTCTAAAAATAGGATTTTATTATAAAAAGTAGTTAAAAATAGTTTTCTGAATCTTTATATTATTTTAGATTTTTCTAAGTTTAAAAATCATTTTTTAGAATTTTTAGGATTGAATTTGCTATTTTCTAGGATTTAAATAGAATAAATTAGTTTTTAATTCATAATAAATTCAAAAATAATAATAAAAAATAATTTTTTTTTCTTAAAATTTTCTTTTGTCTTATTTTAGGTTTAGAAATTTAATTTGCATTTTTAGGAGTTAATCTTGCCTTAGTTGCTTATTCGTCGCATTTAATTTGTTCCCGTTAATTGTTTTTGTGCTTAATTGCTTTAGTTTTCTTATTTTAATTGTTGCTTTTAATTAGTAGTTATAGATAATCAAATCAATCTTTGTTTTTATTCAAATCATTGTCCAAACAAGAACGTGGTTTCAATTTCACGAATCGTTGGGGAAACGACCCGGGAATCATACTTCCCGGTTAATATACGTATTATATTATATTATATATATTTTGAAGAATTTCCTTTTTACCTTTGTCCTCAAGGGTAATCTGGTAATTTTCCATCATATTATATATTTTATTATTACAAATAATACCTTCAATTGAGGTATTATTCATTAGTAAGTTCCCAACTCGAATCAAAGATTTAAAAACTTACCATTTGTGTCATTTACGAAATACGGCTCACCTTAAAAAGTAAAATTTTTAAGAGCTACCGTGAAGTAAATTTGATTATTTGGTTTAAGTTGTCTTCTCGTTATCCGTTAAAATAGTTTGTTAAAAAAAATAAAAAAAATAAAAAATTAGTTTAAATTTTCTTTTTCTACTTTGTGCATGCGCACTCGTTCTCAAACCCGCAACCGTAACCGTCAACAACAAGCCCAACCGGCTGTTGTTCAACCAATTCATTTAGAAGAACCTTTTGTTACTCCTCCCTTAGTTCTGATGGCTGATAACCGGACTATGGCATAATTGCTCCAAGCACCCACCGAGGGGTACGAGGATGCAATTGTAATTCCCGAAATCAATGCTAATTTTGAGTTAAAGCATGGTTTGATCAATCTTGTTCAAAACAAACAGTTTTTCGGACATGATAAAGAGGATCCACATGCTCACATCCGTTATTTCAATAAAATCACTTCAACAATGAGATTCTCGGATATCCCGAGCACGTCAATTAAGCTTATGCTTTTTCCATTTTCTCTTGAAGGTTCAGCCCGGATTTGGCTAGAGAAAGAACCTCCTCGATCAATTTTGACATGGGATGATCTTGTTTCAAAATTCATTAATCAATTCTTTTCTCCTTCAAAAACGATAAATCTTTGTAACGAAATCACGAGATTTCAACAAAGATTTGACGAATCATTTTATGAGGCTTGGGATCGATTTAATGATCTTCTTCGAGCATGCCCAGATTACAGATTTTTAGAATTACATCAATTGGATACGTTTTACAATGCTTTGAATGCTAATGATCAAGATTCGTTGAATTCTGCTGCGGGTGGAAACTTTTTGGATAAGATGCCTCGTGAATGCTTGAGAATTATCGAGAGTAAATCCAAGGTTCGTAATTCACGAAACAAGGCAGTCGTTGCTAAAGTGAGTTCTGAATTTCTTCTACTCTGAATTTCACCAGATGTTGCGCTTTTACAACCGAAGTTTTCTGAAATTATGAATATGATGTAGGACTATGCTTCATCGTACAAACAAAAAAGCCCAAGCTCCTCGCACCAGTAAAACGCAGGTCGGCAGAGTGTGTTACTTGTGGAGGTGCATCATTCTTATAAAAATTATCCGACACCGTTTGGCAACGCTTATCATGACAAACATTCTAGAGTACGTTTCACAAGCTGTGCAACAATTTTAATCAAGAAATAAAATTCTAGACCTCCGCATGGTTGCGAATCTATTCCGACTCTGGTTTTCCTCCGATTTAAAAAATCAAAACCGTTTCATTCAAAATCAAGGAAGTAATTTCAAACCAAAATTCGAGGAACCATTTCAATCATAACGTGGAAGTAACTCAACCAATGTACAAGTTTAACACTCGATGCTTCAAACCCCGGTTTATCAAGCTCCTGCTCCGCAAATGCAAGGTGTTTCAAAGACTGATTTTGAGAATTATGTCAAGGCTAATGATGCAGTATTAAGGAATATGCAAAATCAAGGCCAAGGTTTCCAAAACCAGATGACAAATTTAACGGAAATGCTGTCTAAATTCATAAATTCCAATACCGCTTTAAGTTTGGGTACTCTTCCAAGTCAAACCGTAACTAATCCTCGCGAGCATGTTAATGCTATCACCACACGAAGTGGTAAAACTTGTGAAGGACCTTCGACTCCTCTTGTTCCTACTCCCGTTGTTTCTACTCCTCTAAAGGAACCCGAACAAAACCCGGAGACGTCAATGGACAAAGTGCAAAAACCAAGTTCAGAAAGTACCGCACAAGTCCCACCTCCGGAGGATCATGATTCCATTTTTATTGAAATTCCGAAACCAAAGGCTAAGGAAACTGTTCAAGAGCCTATTTCTCCAGATCCTAATTCATATCAACCTAAACTTCCATATCCCGAGAGGATGAAAGTAAGAGAGAAAGATAAACCCAGTGCTCAGCAGAGCAGGTTTATGAAGTTGTTTAAACAACTACGTTTAGAAATTGGATTAAGAGATGTTTCAATTGAAATTGCCAAATTCATCAATTGGTTAAAGACTTTATGAGAAACTCAAAGAGAAAATGAGGAAATCACTATCACACCGTAAATACTGAATGTTTCTGCCTTCATCTGGTACAAAGTTACGGAAAACTCGAGATCCCAGAAAATTTCTTATCCCTTGTGCTCTACAAGAACTTGATACGACTAATGCTTTAGCCGATTCTGGAGCTAGCATAAATCTTTTGCCTTATTCTATCTACAAGCAACTTAGGCTTGGAACTTTGAATCCCACCCGAATGACACTCGAGCTTGCTAACCGTTCCGTTACGCACCCAATGGGCATAGCCGAGGATGTTGTAGTTAGAGTTGATGGTTTCACTTTTCTTGCTGATTTTGTTGTGGTTAATTTTGAACCAGACCCGAGAGTGCCTATTATTTTAGGGAGACCTTTCCTTCGCACCGCAAAAGCTCTCATTGATTTATATGAGGAAAAATTAACATTAAGAGTAGGAAGCGATGAACTTGTCTTTTATGTTGATAAATCTGAGAAAAGCAAGAATAAGAAATTTGCTCACGCTATTTCTGTCATTGATTTTTCGAAAGATGAGTCATTTAGTGGCAGTACCACTAATCATTCCGAGGCTCTTCCTCCTAGTTCTTCTCCGGTGAAGACTAGTGATAATCCTGAGGAGTTCGCCGATGAACTCACTCTTCTTAAAAAAAGTTGTTCAAGAAGAAAATTTTCAAGTTTATTCAAACCCTCTTTTTGAATTTAATGACAATTTCAACTCCAGTAACGAAAATCCTCTCTTTAACGAGATGGATGAAGATGACGAAAACGAGAACTCCAACATTTTAAATTCCGATGAGCAAGTTTTCCTTAACACGCCTTTAACCGATAAGGTTGAGTGTTTTGATCCAAAGGACAATATTGATGAGATCGATGCTTTTCTAACCATGGAAGTTTCTTCTAATTTTGAGGAAGGTTATTACGATTCGGAAGGAGACGTAATTTTTCTTGAAAGTCTGCTTAGTGATGATACCACCCATAATCTCTCTCCCGAAGTGATTTTCGATCATGAACCAAAACAAAATGAATCTATCCATAATACTTCAATTACTTTTTTTCCAAGAAGTGATCCTCTTCACCATGAGTTCGCCGGAGGAATCATTACACTTTCTTCGAGGATTGCTAGAGTACATGAGGAATATCTTAGTCTTATGACTTTGCTTTGTGAGATTTCAACTTGAGGCCAAGCCAAAAAGAAAGATCTAACAAACAAAAAAACTCATAAATATAACAGAACTCGTAACAACAGATCCAACATCACAGCGACCAAATTAAAAATCACAAAACAAATCCAATAGGACCTTAGATTCAAACAAACAACATGAGGTCTGGTAAAGACATTCCGCATTAACATGTCACAACAACAACAAAAATACAAACCCAAAATTTAAATCCAAAGTCCTTAACATTTAATTATAACCAACTCAACCACAATCTATAATAACTTTCGCATATATCTATTAAACCACCAAAATTTCGGTTAATCTCTTGGTCAACCCCACTCATCCGAAATTAATAAACAGCCATAATATACTTGGTAGAGTGGCCCAACTTAAACTAACCATAATCACATGAGAATATAAAAGAGATATTACCCTAATTTATCTCTCATTTCAAACGCCCCCATCTAAAATCTCTCATCCACACAGTAAGTGCATCCTCATTTTAAAAAAAAAACTCATATGGAGTGTGTTTTTAGAGAGATAGAGAGTTAGAGCCGTGAGAACGGTGGCGTTTTTCGCCTGCGCCAAAGAACGGCGCGAGCCGAACGAACAGCACACGACTCCGTTACTCGTGCCATTCGGTCTCGCGCCGTTAATACCAGCCCACGCCGTTCTTAATTTTTTTTGTTTGTGTTTATGTGGGTGTTTATGTGTGTGTGAGTGTGTGTTTTTGTGTTTGAGTGTGAGTTTATGTGTGTGAGTTTGTGTTTGAGTTCAGAAGATGATAAAAAAATAAATTTTTTTTTTATTTTTTTTAAACCTCGTTGTTTTACACATTCACAGTATTGGTCTTTTATATTTTATATTAGGTTTAGGTCCAACGGATTATATTTATTTTGACAATATTGACAGTATTGGTCCTTTATATTAGGTTTTATAAAGTTTGTTTTAATTATATAGTGTGTATTATATTTTATGTAAAATAAAAAATAAAAAAAGTTGGCCAACAGCACCAGAAATGTGGTGCCAATGGATGCCCCAACAAATGTGGTGCCGTTGCCGTTCTCCATTTTGCTGACGTGGCACCACTTTTTGAGAACGACACGAGCCGAACAGCTCCACCGTTCCTAGCACTCTTAGATGAGAATGCAAAGAGTTATGAATGAGGTGTGTGGTCTTTTATATGGAGTAAGGGTGCCATTACTAACGTAATGGGCTGTTACAATGGTATTCAATGTTGTGAGGGCTGTTACTCACGTTATATTATGAAAAGAGTTGTTACTACATTACTGAATAGAAGAAGATAATGAGCTTATTTGTGCAGTATATTGGTTGCCTAAACCATCTTTCTATGCCTTCTTTTTATAGTGGCATTTGGTTAAGAATATGGTAGGATTTTGCAATACATAAGGCATGATTGTAGCAAAGATGATTCCTGATTTTTAGTCCATTTGTATTGTGTACAAGGAAGAATGGAGGGTTAGGAGGCTGTTTTGTGGGGATTTCTGAAGATGAAATGATTGTAATTATGTTTATAGTGATAAAATGTAATACTCCCTCCGTCCCATTTTAATAGTCCTCCAACAATTTTTTTATGATTTATGATAGATTCAATGAATGTAGACTTTTTATGGTTGTAAAGACAAACTTACCCTTTGAATGCATTAAATATAAAAAATAGTTTCCTTATAAAAATTGATAGATATGGGTAAAAGTGAAAAATTAATAGATTTAGACTTCTTATTTAAGGAGGACAATGTTTTGGGACAAATTAAAATAGTAATGAGGACAATAAAAGTGGGACGGAGGAAATATCTTTTTTAATGGCTTTTAAAGAGGGTGTCATATTGTTTGCAGAATTTTATTGGTTGCATAAAATGTTGTACAATGTGCATAAGAATTTGACTACTTAATTTTTCAACATTCAAGATTAGGTGCTAAATGCTTTATAATGTAGTATAGATAATACATTTAAGATATTTTATTTTTAGAAAGTCTTAAAAATTTAGACTTTTAAACTTACTGTTAGAAACGATAAAAGTGTTAATTATTATTATAAATTGGTCTTAGCTTAGTTTATAGTTTTATTAGTAGTTATGATGTAATAAAGTCTATCTTGATCAAAGTTAAGTAAAAATGTTTGACTAAGTTTAGGACAATAGAATACGATAAATAATAAGTATAAATACTCATCTTGAAGGAATATTTATACAAGTCTAGTAGTTTGTAACTTCACTTCTCCCTCTCATTTCTATTTTCCCTTTTGAAATGAAAATTTAGAAAATGATAAAAATACACTTTAGCTCATCTCCTTCATTCTCAAAGGCTTTCGTATGATTACTACATAGCAAACATAGCATCTAACAAGTAGTATCTATCGTCGGGAGAGATTTAGTGTGTGTATTTCGTGAGCTTTCGTAAGGATGAACAGTAGGTTTCGTATGGTTTAGATTTATGATTTGATGTGTTTTTGATCTTCAAACGCAAAATATTAGCTTTCGTAACCATCAAATTGTAGATTTAATATCTCGTTTTACGAAAAATACGTGTTTTTGGATTTAAATTGATCGAAAAAGTGAATTCGATAACTTTCGTAAGCATGAAAATGATTTCGGTAACTGTTTTTTAGGCGGGAAATTGCTTACGTAAGTCATTGTTTAGATTTCGCAACGTAGAATTACTTTCGTAAAATTGAATTTAGTTTTCGTAAGGAAGAAATTTGTTAATTTGAACAGATAACATTGTGTTTTTCATTCTAAAAATGCTTAAAATCATATTAATAGATTTTCTTTAGTTTTCGTAGCTAAGAATTTACGAGAGAAATGGTATTCTTGATTGTTACGTAAGTAGAGGTTATTTGGATTTTACAAAATGGGGGTTTCGTATCCTTGAGCTTTCGGTAACCGTCTGGTTTCATAGACAGTGGAAGATTTCGTACTCTTTGTGGTTTCGTAAATCAGAGGTTTCGTATCAAAAGCTTGGTTTTGGTTTCGTAAATTCATGGTTTCGTATCACATTAGAGGTTTTGTATCACAGTTTAGTTACTGAAGGTTTCGTAAAGAGGTTTCGTAGAAGATTTGTTCTTATATTCAAGAGGTTTCGCAACATTGGTTTCATACTTGGAAGGTTTCGTAACTCATTGGAAAAGGTTTCGAAACACAGTTTTAAGGTTTCGTACACTGTTCAAAGGTTTCGTATCTCATTCTTTGGGTTTCGTAACACAGTTAAATGGGTTTCATATCTTCTAATCATTGGAACTTGAGCTTTCGTATTCAAGCTTAAATGTTACCTAGTCTTTTGATTACTCACGGACTCATTTTAGTACAAGTCAAGGTTGTTATTGCTCGTTCACTTCACGATTACAATACTTTATCTCTAACACGATCCAAGTTTGCTTTGTAATCATTTGATACATCATGTCTGCTTCAAATAATTCAAACAAATCAAATCAGCAAACCCTAGCCGAGTCAGGAGCAAATGCAAGACCTCCAATGCTTGAGAAGGGGAATTATATTCCATGGGAAAGTCGATTCAGAAGGTTTTTGGAGAACCAGCTTGAAGAAGGGGAAAGGGTGTGGCATTCGATACAACATGGACCTTATCAAAGACCACTGGTTCCTAATCCTGGTAATCCTGAAGATCAAATACTTGAACCATTATCCAAAATGATTGAGGGTGATAAAAAGAAATATATTGTTGATGTCAGGGTTATGAATTACATTCTTCAAGCAATACCAAATGATATATACAATTCAGTGGATGCATGTGCAAATGCTAAAGAAATGTGGGAACGAATCAAAAGGTTAATGCATGGATCTGATATTACAGCTACTGTGAGACATTCACGACTTATAGATGAATTTGATAAGTTTGCAGCAAAAGATGGGGAATCATTAGACTCTGTGTATGAAAAGTTAACGACACTTGTGAATATCATGGATCGTAATAATGTTCGTCCCATTCTAGTGGCAATCAACACAAAGTTTGTCAATTGCTTGCAACCAGAATGAAGCAAATATGTTACCATGGTTTGTCAAAATCAATCTGAAAAAGTCATCTCATATGATATGTTGTATGATTCGTTGGTACAATTTGAACCACATGTTCTAGCATCCAGGGCAAAGAAAGCTACCAAGAATCATGATCCGTTAGCTCTTATTGCTCATTCACATGCTTCTTCATCACATCTTCATGCCAATTCTTCTTATTCTCCACAATCATACTATGTCACACATCCTTCATCTGTTGTTGATTACGATGACGAATATCTAGGGGAGTTACAAGGGGATTCTTAAGAGGACAAGCTTACAACCGCTATGATATTATTAGCCTGAGCAATCTCTCAAAAGTTTTCTTCACCTACAAACAATTATCTTCGTGTGTCATCAAACACAAAAAATCAAGCTGTAGTTCAGGATGGATGAGTTGACATACAAACCAAGAATGGCTTGTGATGTTTCTCGGAAATCAAAATTGTCAACTTTGAATTCTGAGAACGTGTTATTAAAAGGTCAAGTTGAGTCAGTTGTTCAAGAACGAGAAAACATTAAACTCGAATTTCAAAAGCTTTTTAATTCTATCAAAGTAACACGGGCTTAACATCAAAAAGAAGTTGATGAATTAATTCAATGTGTCACTCAAAAGACTTATGCTTATGGTGATGTGCGTGCTGAAAATCAAGATCTTTTTATGACCATTTCTGAACTTAAAAGTAAGCTTTGCACAATTGAGAAAGGAAAGAATGTGAAGACTAAGTTTGATTCATCTGAGACCTTAGGAAAACGTGTATGTGTTACACCGTTTAACAAGCAAATAGCACACAAGGCTATGAATGTGTCAAACACTAAGGTTAACTCAGATAGGTCAAAACCAGTCACTTCACAGTCTACACCCAAACCAGAGCAAGGTCAAAAACACAATGAGAATGTCATTACACGAGGCATGTATAAAATAAACAAGAAAGACATGAAAACACCAGGTTCTAAGGCTAATACAAATGTTTCAAATTTCACATGTGTAGAAAGTTCACATAGTGTTAGAAGATCAACGTCTAAGGACATTAAATCGAAGAATAGTATCTTGAAGAACACTAAGAGCTCCTCTACATATGTGTGGATGACATTGAATAGTGCTTGTTTAGATTCTAATAAAAGTGACACAAAGACTTTGAATGTTTGTCAAACAAATGCATGTATATCCAATTCTAAGACTGTAAAAGCATGTGTAAATGTTATCAAATACGGTTAGAATATTGTGTGTATTTCTTGTGGTAATGATGTGTTTTTGCATTCTCATGAAAAGTGTGTTGCTCGTCATGCCTTATCTAGGAAGTCTAGTGTTAAGAGAGCCTTATTTACATCCCCCTTAGCAGCTAAATCTAAGAATCTAGGAGCTATTTCTATAGTTACTAAATCTAGGTTAAGTGTTGATAAAACCCCAACAACAACAAGAAATGTCTCTAGTGCATTAACACCATCTTCTGATTCTAAAACAACAAGGACACTAAGCAGTTACATGAACAACAAAATTGCGACAAACAGAAGTGGTAAAAGTGGTTTGAATATCAACATGGTTTTAATGGACACCCAGAAGCAAATTTGCTCAATCACAATCAAGTGTAACAAAGAGTAAAACTAGTGTTAGACCTAAGACTAAAACTCTAGTTTCTACTCAGAAATGGGTATTTAAACTGTCCACTCTTCCATTTACATTTGTTTATGTAATGCAGCTTGTGATGTGGATTGTTGATAGCGGATGCTCAAAGCATATGACATGCAATCTTCAACTGCTAAGAAATTTCATTGAGAAATTCATGGGAACAGTTCGCTTTGGGAATGATCAGTTCGCTGCAATCACAGGCTATGGAGATTATGTTCAAGGCAATCTCATAATTTGTCATGTCTATTACGTTGAAGGCCTTGGGTACAATCTATTTTCGGTTGGATAATTCTGTGACGGAGATTTAGAAGTAGCCTTTCGTTCAAACACGTGTTATGTTCGGAACTTAGAGGGAGATGATTTGCTTACGGGTTCTTGAGATTCGAATCTCTATACTATCTCTATTTCTGAGATGGCCGCTTATTCTGCCGTGTGTTTAATGTCCAAAGCCACATCAACAAAATCTTGGTTATGGCACCGTCGTCTATCTCATTTGAATTTTGGTACCATTAACCAACTCACTTCAAATGATTTAGTTGATAGGCTACCAAAATTGAAGTACATCAAAGATCACCTATGTTCAGCTTGTGAACAGGGTAAAAGCAAGAAAGCTTCACTTCCACCAAAGTTGGTTCCAAGCACTGAATCTAAACTTGAATTGCTTCGCATGGATTTGTGTGGGCCAATGCGGGTTGCAAGTATCAATGGCAAGAAATATATTCTCGTGATTGTTGATGATTATTCTCGGTACACCTGGGTATACTTTCTTCGCACCAAAGACGAGGCTCCAGATATGATTATCGATTTTGTTAATCAAGTTTAAAGGAATTTAAAGGCTCAGATTCTGACTATTCAAACTGATAATGGAACCAAATTCAAAAACGAGAAATTACGATCTTTTTATGCAAAGTTAGACATTGTTCACAAAACTTCAATCACTCGAATGCCTCAACAAAATGGTGTTGTTGAATGACGTAATCGTACACTCGTAGAGGCCGCTCGAACAATGCTTATCTTTTCTAAAGCACCATAATTTCTATGGGCCGAGGCTATTGCTACTGCTTGCTTTACCCAGAATCGCTCTATTGTACACACTCGGCACAATAAAACTCCTTATGAGCTGATTCGTGGCAGAAAACCCAATATTCAATACTTTCATATGTTTGGATCTCTTTGTTATCCAATAAATGATCGTGATGATCTTGGAAAGATGAAACCGAAGGCTGACATTGGAATCTTTATTGGCTATTCTGAGTCTTCACGAGGATTTCGTATTTACAATTGCAGAACTCAGAAGATAATGGAAACAATCCATGTCAAGTTTGATGAACTCACGGCTATAGCTTCGGAATGCAACAATTTAGAACCCGAAATGAACTGCACGAATTTTAATAATTCATCGAAAGATTCACAATCAATACCTTCAAAATCTGACTTGGATAATTTGTTTGGTCCTCTGTACGAAGAATACTATGAGATGAGTTCACAAGAAGTGTCTGATGATTCCGCTGCAAATACTACTGATAATGACCTACTTCCATCATCCCATCAATCATTGATGACAGATGATAGCTCCTCCATTGTATCTTTGTCAGATGAATAAATTTCTACCACACCAAACTTTCCAGTCATGAATGAAGTTGCCGATGAATTTGTTCAAGAAGATGTTGCAAATTTTGATGGAAACATGTTTCATAATGCACCATAAACTCCTGAATTCGAAGTTGCTGAGTCATCTTCAACATATCAAGATCCATCAAATATGCATTAATTTCACCAACAACGTCACTTAACTGAAAATGTTGCAAATAGACTAAGAATCATCCAATAGAACAAGTGATTGGTGATCCCTCAAAGCCAGTAATGACAAGGAAAAGACTACCAACTGATGAAGAATTTTGCATGTATGCACTTACCGTCGGTACAATCAAACCGAAGAATATCAAGGAAGCTATGCTTGATCACAGCTGGACTGAATCTATGCAAGATGAGCTAAATCAGTTTAAATGCTTTGATGTTTGGGAGCTTGTTAAATGTCCTGTTGGCATAAACATAATTGCAGTAAAATGGATTTGGAAAAATAAGACAGATGCTGAAAACACAGTTATTCAAAACAAGTCTCATTTGGTTGCCAAAGGATACCGTCAAGAGGAGGGAATAGATTTCGAGGAGTCGTTTGCACCAGTTGCAAGACTTGAAGTTGTTAGATTTTTTGTGTCTTATGCGGCACATAAGAATTTTCCAATTTTTCAGATGGATGTTAAAACAGCATTCCTGAACGGACCACTAAAAGAGGAAGTTTTTGTTTGCCAACCAGATGGTTTCGTAGATCCAGAGTTTCCTAACCACATTTATCGTCTTAAGAAAGAAACTGTAAGGTCCCTCAACCAATCCTCTGCTGCCTGGTATGACAAGTTTTCTTCATTTCTAATCGAACACAATTTCACAAAAGGTATTGTTGATCTGACATTGTTCACAAGGAGACACGGGGATGACATTTTGTTAGTTCAAATCTATGTTGATGACATAATTTTTGGGTCAACTAAACTAGTTTTTGCAAAAAGATTTGAAAAGCTTATGAAAGACAATTTTGAAATGTCAATGATCGGTGAAATGAAGTTCTTTCTTGGACTTCAGGTTCATAAATCACCATGGGGTATCTTTATATGTCAATCACAATATACCATGGATATTCTTAAGAAATGTGGGATGGAAAATGTGATACCATAAGTACACCAATGGCTACTACTAAACTTGATGTAGATTTACAAGGAACCCCAGTAGACCAAACTAAGTATCGTAGTATGATTGGGGGACTCATGTATCTAACTGCTAGTCAACCAAACATTGCATATGCGATATTTGTATGTGCGCGTTATCAGGCACGCCCGACTGATAAACACCTCAAAGAGGTCAAAAGGATCTTTTGATATCTTAGACAAACCATTAACATGGGTCTATGGTACTTGAAGGATTCTGGATTTGAGCTAATTGCCTATGCAGATGCAGACCATGCAGGGTGTAATGATGATTGCAAAAGCACATCCGGAGGCATTTAATTTCTGGGAGATAAGTTAGTCAGCTGGTCGTCCCAAAAAGCAAGATGTACACAATGTCATCTCAAAGCTAGTACGTATCCTTGTCTACATGTTGTGCTCAAGTCATCTAGATAAGAACACAACTACTGGACTATGGATTTCATTTAAACAAGATTCCGATATACTGTGATTCAAAAAGTGCAATTGCCAGATCTTGTAATCTGGTACAACATTCAAGAACAAAGCACATTAACATCCGTTATCATTTTATCAAGGAGCATGTTGAGAAAGGTACAATTGAATTATACTTTGTCGGGACGGAATACCAGCTTGCTAATCTATTTACAAAATCCCTTCCAAAAGAAACGTTTGAGTTTTTAGTTCATAAGATTGGTATGCGATGTATGACTCCACTTTAGTTGGAACATCTCGCAAAGTTGTCTTCTTGAAACTAAGATCATACATCAAAAACATTTGTAAATACATTTCAAAAACAAAATTCAAAATTAAAAAATTCAAAATTCAAAAAGATTTAAAAAAATAATAAAAATAATTAATAAATAAATAAAAATAAAAATAATTAAAATATTTTTTTTAATTTAAGGATTCAAACACATATCTTCTCCGTTTAAATTAGTCTCATGATACTTCATTGCTCAAAAATGGTTCTTTAAATGCAAATTCTTGTATCATGAACTGAGGGGGAGTAAATCATTCTAAAATGATCTTTCACTATAAAAATATGTGTTTTGTATTCAAAATCCATTCAAAAACAAAAGATTTCTTCATTAATCATTAAGTTTTGAAATTTTCAAGTGTGCAAAATTGCAAGAATTAACAATCTCTTGAATGAGTTCTTTAATTAGACATTTATTCGAGGGGGAGTTATGAAATTCTTGATTTTTTCAAAATCTTCTCAAACAATAATGTTCAAAACTGCAAAATTAACTAACGCTCGATAAGTTTTATAATTAGATATCTTATTGAGAGGGAGTTATAGCATTTTTCAGCACAAATCATCATCAGAAAATAAGACTATGTGCTCAAAGGCAAAAATAACTTCATTTCGAACAAATTTTTATAAAAAGAAGATTTTAAAAGTGGATAATTGTTTGAGGGGGAGTTATAAAATTTCTTTAGTAAAAATAGAAACTTAACTGGAAAAATTAAATCAAAATAGTTATTTTTGAAAAAGTGGTCTAACTCCAATGGGGAGTTATAAAAAGTTTGAAAAAAAGGGAATACGAAAGTCAAGTTTTTAAAGATAAAGGTGGAAAATGCCAAATGACTTTTGTATAGGTGGTATTTGTGTACGAAAGGATATCAAGGGACTAAAAATGACAAAGTTCAAAAGTAGCTTTCGTAGGGTCTAAAAGGCTTACGTAAGAGAACTCAAGGGACTAAAACTGTCAAAGTTTAAAAGAACTTTCATAGGATATAAATGGCTTACCTAAGAAACTTCGTCAGATGAACAAGTTTCTACCGCACTAAACTTTCCAGTCATGAATGAAGTTGCCGATGAATTTGTTCAAGAAGATGTTGCAGATTTTGATGGAAACATGTTTTATAATGCATCACAAACTCCTGAATTTGAAGTTGCTGAGTCATCTTCAACATATCAAGATCCATCAAATATGCATCAATTTCACCAACAACATCGCTCAACTGATAGATGGACTAAGAATCATCCAATAGAACAAGTGATTGGTGATCCCTCAAATCCGGTAATGACAAGGAAAAGACTACAAAATGATGCAGAAGTTTGCATGTATGCACTCACCGTCAGTACAATCAAACCGAATAATATCAAGGAAGCTATGCTTGATCACAGCTGGATTGAATCTATGCAAGATGAGCTAAATCAGTTTAAACGCCTTGATGTTTGGGAGCTTGTTGAATGTCCTGTTGGCAGAAACATAATTGTAGTAAAATGGATTTGGAAAAATAAGACAGATGCTAAAACATAGTTATTCGGAACAAGTCTCGTTTGGTTGCCAAAGGATACCGTCAAGAGGAGGGCATAGATTTCGAGGAGTCATTTGCACCAGTTGCAAGACTCGAAGCTGTCAGAATCTTTGTGGCTTATGCATCACACAAGAACTTTCCTATTTTTTAGATGGATGTTAAAACAGAATTCCTGAATGGACCACTAAAAGAGGAAGTTTTTGTTCGCCAACCAGATGGTTTCGTAGATCCAGAGTTTCCTAACCACGTTTATCGTCTTAAAAAAGCTCTGTATGGTCTCAAACAAGCCCCACAAGCCCGGTATGACAAGCTTTCTTCGTTTCTAACCGAACACCATTTCACAAAAGGTATTGTTGATCCGATATTGTTCACATGGAGACACGGGGATAACATTTTGTTAGTTCAAATCTATGTTAATGATATAATTTTTGGGTCAACTAAACCTGTTTTTGCAAAAAGATTTGAAAAGCTTATGAAAGATAATTTTAAAATGTCAATGATCGATGAAATGAAGTTCTTTCTTGGACTTCAGGTTCATCAATCACCCCGGGGTATGTTTATATGTCAATCACAATATACCATGGATATTCTTAAAAAACATAGGATGTAAAAATGTGATACCGTAAGTACATCAATGGCTACTACTAAACTTGATGCAGATTTACAGGGTACCCCAGTAGACCAAAATAAGTAAGTAGTATGATTGGGGGACTCATGTATCTAAATGCTAGTCGACCAGATATTGCCTATGCGACGTTTATATGTGCACGTTATCAGGCACGCCCGATTGATAAACACCTCAAAGAGGTCAAAAGGATCTTTCGATATCTAAGACAAACCATTAACATGGGTCTATGGTACCCGAAGGATTCTGGATTTGAGCTAATTGCCTATGTAGATGCAGACCATGCATGGTGTAATGATGATTGCAAAAGCACATCCGAAGGCATTCAATTTCTGGGAGATAAGTTAGTCAACTGGTCATCCAAAAAACAAGATTGTACAGCTATGTCATCTGCGGAAGCTGAGTACGTATCCTTGTCTGCATGTTGTGCTCAAGTCATCTGAATGAGAACACAACTGCTGGACTATGGATTTCGTTTAAAAAAGATTCCGATATAGTGTGATTCAAAAAGTGCAATTGCCATATCTTGTAATCCGATACAACATTCAAGAATAAAGCACATTAACATCCGTTATCATTTTATCAAGGAGCATGTTGAGAAAGGTACAATTGAATTATACTTTGTCGGGACGAAATACCAACTTGCTGATCTATTTACAAAATCCCTTCCAAAAGAAAGGTTTGAGTTTTTAGTTCACAAGATTGGTATGCGATGTATGACTCCACTTCAGTTGGAACGTCTCGCAAAGTTGTCTTCTTGAAACTAAGATCATACATCAAAAACATTTGTAAATACATTTCAAAAACAAAATACAAAATTGAAAAATTAAAAAATTCAAAAAGATTTTCTTAAAAAAAATTAAAATTAAAATATATTTTTTTAATTTAAGGATTCAAACACATATCTTCTCCGTTCAAATTAGTCTCATTATACTTCAATTCTCAAAAAGTGGTTCTTTAAATGCAAATTCTTGTATCATGAACTGAGGGGGAGTACATCATTCTAAAATGATCTTTCACTGTAAAAATATGTGTTTTGTATTCAAAATCCATTCAAAAACAAAAGATTTTTTCATTAATCATTAAGTTTTGAAAATTTCAAGTGTGCAAAATTGCAAGAATTAACAATCTCTTGAATGAGTTTTTTAATTAGACATTTATTCGAGGAGGAGTTATGAAATTCTTGATTTTTTCAAAATCTTCTCAAACAAGAATGTTCAAAACTACAAAATTAACTAACGCTCGATAAGTTCTTTAATTAGATATCTTATTGAGGGGGGGGGGGGTTATAACATTTTTCAGGATAAATCATCATCAGAAAATAAGATTGTGTGCTCAAAGGCAAAAAAAATAACTTCATTTCGAATAAATTTAAAAAAAAAGATTTCAAAAGTGGATAATTGTTTGAGGGGGAGTTATGAAATTTTTTAGTAAAACAGAAACTTAACTGGAGAAATTAAATCAGAAGGGTTATTTTTGAAAAATTGGTCTAACTCCAAGGTGGAGTTATGAAAAGTTTGAATAAAAAGGAAAGAGGAATACGAAAGTCAACTTTTTAAGATTAAAGGTGGAAAATGGCAAAATAAATTTCGTATAGGTGGTATTTGTGTACGAAAGGATCTCAAGGGACTGAAAATGAAAAAGTTCAAAAGTATCTTTCGTAGGGTCTAAAAAGTTTACGTAAGAGAAATCAAGGGACTAAAACTATCAAAGTTTAAAAGTGACTTTCGTAGGGTTTAAAAAACTTACGTAAGAGAACTCAAGGGACTAAAACAGTCAAAGTTTAAAAGTAACTTTCATAGGATTTAAAAGACTTACGTAAGAAACTTGAGGGACTAAAACTGACAAAGTGTCAAAGTCATTTTCAGAGATATAAATAGATGGTTACGTATGAAACATAATTACTTTCGTAATTTCAAGGTTTCATATATTCTCTGCCATTTTGAGCTTTCGTATCAAAGAACTTGTGATCCAAATCGTTTAATCGATCCCTTGTGCTAGAAAACGTAAGATTCGAGTCCTATTTATGATATATTTGTTATTAATTGTGTGATTTAATTGAATAAATAGGTTTTGGGGAGATCTAGGGTTTCGTAAATTTGAAAAACGTATAAAAATGAAATTGATTGAGACAATATGATTGTGTAAAATTAGTAATTCGATTGGAATTGATTGATCATTTGAAATATCATTTTATGGACTGAAATCATTGGTTTCGTAATGATGAGAAAATGACTTTAGGATTTTAAATAAGCTTAAAACGTTGAAAAATGATACGTAAAGCTGTTCAAATAAGTTGAATCATTAAGTTTGTAAAATCAGATTCACAAAAGTCATGTTTCTCTGGTTTTGGTTTCGTAAATAGTAATGAGCCAATGGGTTTCATAAAATGATATTTTGGGCTTAAGATGGGTTTAGTAAGGTATAATGGGCTGAAAATTTTTGGGTTTTGTAAAAGATAACTTAATTGGAAAAAAATTTCTTAGAAACTCAAATGGGCTTCATTGTTAAACAAAAAGGTATCTTACGAAAACAAATGATAACTTTTGTTTTCAAAACACATTTTATATAGATAAATGGAATAAATGGTGAAGATTGTGTCCAGTTACGACCGTTTCCTGAATTTAACAAGATGAGGAGTGAGCAATCTACTGACCATCCAAATATCATTTATAACATTATGTTTTGTTTAAACAAAATTTTTCAGTCAAAGTGATCAATGATTTCAAAATAAGAAAAGGAATATAATATGGAAATGCAAAAAGTGAGCTCTAACTGTCTGTGATCATAAAATTTCTCATGTTTCATAAAAGAGAAGTTCAAAAGTTTTGAAAAGATTGTTTCAAAACCGTTCAAAATATGGTTTGTAACTATCTATTGAACAATTATTGGGTAAATGGTCTAAGTCATGTCCGGTTTTGGCCGTTTTCTGCAATGAACAGAATGAGGAGTGAGTGACTTAGTGACCATCCAATTGTTGTTTCATTAGATTGGTTATTTAAATCATTGTTTTCAAAACATCTTTAAAATTTTTATGCTTGGAAACGTTATCTCAATTTCAAAATCAAACGACTGCATTTTTTTGTGTCAAGAAAATGGTACTCTTTTACAAAAAGTTTTTGAGAATATGAAGTTATGCTTTTGGATTTCTTAAATTTCAATGGTTGTCACAAATTAAATTTATGCCAAATTAGTCTTTTCTAAATCAAAACATTTCTTTATTATTCTTTAAAGAGTATCATGTCACAAATACTTTTTGGTGAGGAAAATCAAATAGAAAGAGAGATAAAATCATACGCAAAAAAGCAAATCAATGTATGCTCGAAAAAGAAATGTCAGAGCATACAAAATGAGTTTAAAAGAATAAAGTGTATGACATGTGCCCGAAAAAGCAAGAATAGGCACATGAGAAAGAAAATAATCATAATATGCTCAAAAAGAAATGCCAGAGCATCTAAAACAAACAGAGTGGAAAGAGATAAAACATGTCAAATATGTGCAAATTTTCAAACTATATCTCATTTCACTAATCATTTCATGTCATCATACAATATCCCACATGGCTCAACACGTGATTCCAGCAGCTCAACTTGTTCCTCAATACAAACCAATCAGGAGATGGAACAATTATGAGGTGTTGCAGAGTATTCCTTGCTCTCCTAAATGCAAGATAGTTGGGCTGATATTACTTGATCATTGTCTCAGTTATGCATTAACTGCAACTATCGATGTTCCTGCTGTGTACCTACAACAATTCTGGAGGACGGTGAGCAAGGTACCAGATACTGAGGATACGATCAAATTCTTGTTGGATACTGAGCAATTTGTATATACTGTGGATATGTTCCAAGACACTCTCTAATTACCAGTGGAAACTCCTGAGAATCCATTTGTCGCACCAACCAACATTCACACTATTGAAGCATTCATGAACAGAGTTGGTTATCAAGGTGTTGTCGACAAAGTGAGTGCTTTCTTTACAAAGAAACTGGCTCAACCATGGCAGACTATGTTCAAAGTATTCAACCGTTGCTTAACGACAAGAACATCTGGCCATGATCAGACCAAGATCAACATTCTTCAGTTGTTTCATGCTGTAATCAACCGAACACATGTTGATTATGCTGCTCTTCTTTGGTGGGATTTTATGAATAATATGTTTCAGAAAAAGGAGGCTATCCAGTATCCTTGATTCACCAAATTAATAATTGCTGATCTGATGAAGAAATTCCCTAACATTCCTAAGAGGATTGATGAGGATTATCATTCTATCAAGGATGGTGTTCCATTGGTTAGTGTGTATACAACAGGTAATGTCTCAGTTCGAGGGATGCTGATTCCGGATGCTTTCTTAACAACAGAGATTAGGGAGACCGATGATTTTAAGGAGTATAAGACGGTGTTCATGAAGGTAAATCCCCCATACTAAGCTATTGTCGTGTCCTCACGCAATGCCATAAATACACACTTAGAAAACCAAAAATTTCAACCCCCTTAGACTAATTACCTCGAAAAGTAGCTAAATGTTCATCTAAGGGGATTAAGAAATCACTAGTTTTAAAAAGTCCCCCCGTTTTCCCATTTTTATGCATTTATTATTATCATTTATACATATCATAATTTTAAGGATCACGTAACAAGAAACACTAAAAGGATAAATTCATCGTCCTTGATTTTTCACCAGCCCCAAACCAAGCTTAAAAACGAAATCATTGTTAAATACAAGTTAAGATACTAACACTACTTATAAAAGCTAATTGTGTATGCATAGCTACTTTCCGCTCCCTTATTTCCTAAATCCTCTAAAGATTTTATTATTATTATTATAGCCAAATTTCAAGTCATGTGGTCTTTTAACTACCTAAACAATGCTATCGAGCTGTCAGGAATCGGTAGCCTATTTCCCCATAACACTGACAAAACCTCGATGTGTACCTTACTTTCACCAGAAGGAATTTCTACGAAGGGATTTAAACTAAGAATCGCAAAAACCAAAGTAACTTTATTTATTCAATAATTATAGAATGTTTATTAAGCTGATGAGAGCAAAAAGCCACAATTAACCTCTATGAGCCTTAAAGAGAACCAACTACTCTATGTTTAGTATCTAACTTATATAAAACTCTATCATTTCTCGTTCTTCGCTAATTTAAAATCTTTAATAAAAAGATCAGCGAATGCTTAGTCTAATAAAACAAGCTTTGCATATTTCAAGTCTATCATGGAAACTTGCAAACTCTTGGCTTTTTTAAGCTAGAACTCGTGTTTTAAAGCTTCTTGTATAAAAGACTAGCAAGAGCTTAAATTTATATAAGTTAAGGGGCAATCTAGAGCGCAACATGCTCGATCAAGTCAAAATTTATTCCTTAAAAAGACAAAACTACGTGTCTAAACACTTCTTTTATTTTTGAAATTTTTTAATTTTGGCATATTTTTGCTATTTTTGGTGGAAAACGGGATTACGTGAAGACAAGACAAATGCAAGTAAGATTAAATTGAAAGATCTCCCCCATACTAGAACTACACATTGTCCTCAATGTGAGACTGTCACCCCCATACTAATTTCAAGGCATAATCCAAATATTAAGGGGTCTTGCAAATCTAAAGCCGTTTATTAATTATGCTAATAGATAAACGTTAATCAATAAGATCTACAATATTGGATTCCCATGAATAAGCATGCGAAGGATTGAAGATCGAGTGAACGATGGACAAAACCACGAGCACGAGAGTCTTCATAATCCGGGCAATCCTGGACATAAAACACAAAACACAAAACACGAGAAAGGAAGAGGCGAGCCTCCTCACATCACACTTATTGATAAATATTATACTAATATACTACTACTAAGGATAAGCATGGGTTGCCACCCACGAAACACTTGTTTTTGTGCGAGTCTCTAGCTTGACTCACCCCATATCATCATGATATTAGGGACGAAACACATGGAAGAGCAATCTTCCATTGGACATTCATATGCCACCGGCTTTAGAGAAGAAAAATGAAAAGCGAAGATGCTGGGGTCAAAAATGATATCCTCACTCCCGGAGGAGAGAGGAAGAGAAGAATTCACCGAATAAGTGAAATAAGGAAGGAAAATTTGGATAACATATGTGAAGGAAAGATAATGGCGATCCTCAAAGGGCAAGCTCACATATGTAAGAGAAAAATTTTCCTCATGAATCCCGGGGTCAAAAACTTTGACCATACTATTCAAATCTTCATTATCAGGTTCATCCTTTAAGTTCTTCGAGTCATGATCTAAAAATACCTCTGGAGAGAGATTAGGGATAGTGTCATTTATAAGCAAACTTTCAAGATAGATTATGTCTCCTTCCGAATCATGATAACCGTTCTCAATATCCGTTGAAATGTCCATATCTAGAAAAGCATCGATTTCATTAATTTCGCCTCCTGGGTCGAAACATTCATCCTCATTAAAATCGGAAAGATGTGTGACTAACAAAGCCGGCTCATCAAGGTGAGAGACATAAGAGTCCTTACTCTCGATGTTCTCTAACACCTCATCAAAAATAGGATTGACGTCACTAGAGATGTATTCGTCATCGAATTCGAAAAGAGGGTTCGAGTAAATTTTAACATTGTCTTCCGGAACGTCCTCATCGGATAGTAACTCATCATCACTAGAGGTAAAATCGTCATTTGAATCGAAAAAAGGGTTAGAGAAAGTCACGGATTTTTCCTCATAAACATTAATGGGAGAGAAATCATCACAAGAAGGTAAATCATAATCACTATCACTCTCGGATGTATCCTCTGACTTATTTGGGATTGAAACAAGGTCCTCAACACTAGACTTTATTACTTCGTCAGATTCCTTTTCAGGAATAGTGTTAAGATGATCATTCTTCATTATGAGAGTGTCCGTAATCGGCAAGTCGGGTGTGATTGCAACTGATAGAGGAAGTTTAAAAATAATATCTCTCAAAGGAATAGAACTTTCCTTGTCATCGTCATCATCGTTATCATAGAAAATAAGAGGCTTCCAATATTGAGAACTAACTTTAGCTATCTGCTCTAGATGTTGACGCTCTTTCTTTTTATTAATCTCAATACTCATTCCATTGAATTTACCTTTAAGCTTATCAATCATACTTTCACATTCCCTTCTAAAACGAATATCTATTTTCTCATTATGATAATCTTTAATCTGTAAGTCATTACTTAAACTTAACATTTCATCTGAATAATGCTGCTTTAGATCCTCCATATCTTGGATACTCATTTCTTGAAGAGGTGATTGATCGATGCTAGCCGCCTGCTTTTGTTGAAGTAACTTTTCACAAAATGATTGCATCATTTGAAGAAGTTCATACATCTTTTGCTGATTAAGGTTCTCTTGAATACTCGGAGGCTGATGATTGATGGAATATTGCGGGGGTTGGTCAAAACCAGAATAGTTAGAATTATGCTCAAAGTGGTTTTGATTCATTGGTTGACATTGAAAACTTTCATGAGGACCCCCACAGTTTTCACAGCAAAGACATTGTTGTAAAAAACTCGGTGAATTTTGTGGATAATAATTATCACTAAAGTTTTGATTGTAGCTCAGTTCCTGCTCATAGACAAGCAGGAACCGTAGTGAACAATCATAACCGTGGTGAGAATTGTTCCCACACAACTCACACAAGTATGATTCATATTAGGGTTGTGGAGGGTAGTCGGAAAAATTTGGAGGATCATTGAAAGAATTCGGATTTGGATCATAAGAGAATGAATCTCCATCTCCAAAACAGCATACAGAACAATCTTCATCCATATAATTTCTTCTACACCACACACAAGTACACCGTTGAAAAATATTACCAAACGGGCCTCCACACTTAAAGCAACCACGTTGGTTATACACAGACATGTCGAAGAATTAAATGGATAAGAAGATAAGAATTAAACGAAATTAGAGGATAAAGGAGAAAATTTTTAAATTTTTTATAAAGATAATAATAAAAATAAAAATATTTTTTTTGTATTTTTTAATATTTATATAAAAGAAAAATAAAATAAAAAAGAAAATATTTTTGGATTTTTATATATTTTTTAATAAGTACGAAAATAAACTTTCCGAAAAAAAGGATCTTCAAGGCATCAACATCGATACAAAACGTGAAAATCGTACACCTCTCCCCGGCAGCGGCGCCATTTTGATAATCGTCTAGATACGTAGCAAACAAATAACCCTCAAATATATATAATATAAATATAATACATATACATAAGCAAAATATTATACAAATTATTCTTAGGAAATAATTATAGGTAATCAACACGGGTATCGTTCTCCTCGGTGAGAGGTGAATGAAAATTCACGTTTATGTCGGGAATCGAGCTTGATTATCATAAAAGATTGTGATTTGGTTTCTAATTCTAATAATGCAAATGGAAAGGTAAATAAAAGCAAGAAAATCTAAGCAATACAGGCAATTAAAACATTAAGCATTAAAACTATAACAGGAATTAAAAAACGCGACTAAAAACTTAAATTATCTAATTTTAACCCTAAAAATGTAAATTTCAAATCTAAAAGTCCTAAATGAATAAAAATAATTTTTGAAAAAGAAATTATATTTTTTAGACTTTTATTTTATTTTTTATGAATTTAAAACTAATATAATCTAAAAATATTATTAAAAATATTAAACTAATTTATAAAAATCTGAAAAATTTAAGAAAGGTGCTTTTAATTATTTAAAACGTAAGAAAAATAAAACGAGAAAATAAGCTAGACCGAATAAGCTGTTAAAAAGCAAATAAGCTAAAAAGCTAAAACTGAATAACTTGCATAAGTAATTAAGGGTGCAAAGGTTTAACAGAAAAGTCCCAAGGGCGAGTTGGTAATGAGAGTGTGTGTTAAAGTGTTGGGCTGTTAAGGTTGAGGTCCCAGGTTCGAGCTTAGGGCTTCCCTATACGGCCTAACATTTTTATTTTGCAAATTTTATTTTTGAAAAAGCTTTTTAACACTAAAATAAGCACTTTTAATAAATGAACTTTTTAACAAAACTCAAAAATAAGCTGGAAAAAGCTATTTGAAAGTAACAGTTTTGCTTATTAAGCTAAATGGCATTAAGCTTAACTGTTTGATCTTCTTTTAGACTCAATAAGCAACTTGACACCTAAATAAGCAGAAACAGACCAAGTCCTAAACCTAATAAGCACCTAGGATCAAAAATAAGCTAATAAGATGAGCTGAAAAGCACTAAAAAGCTAAAAGGACAGCAGACATAAAAAGGCAGTTTCTAAGGACAAATGACCAATTTTAAGCTAAGTTTTAAGGACCATTAAGCACTCATAAAAAGCCAAAAAGCAAAAACAGATTAAGATTGACCTATAAGCTACCAGAATAAGCAAAAAATAAGCACTAGAGATCACTAATGAGCTATAAAATTGCAAATGAAAAAGGCTATCTAAGCAAATTTTTATGTTTTTGGATTTTTTAAGTTTTTAAATGTCTAATTGCAGCCCTATTAAATCAGAACTTTTTAACAATCTAAACGCTAGGCATTAAGGCAAATAAGCTAAGAGAAAAAACTTAAGAACTTAAAACAGACTTAGAATAATAATTGAAGAATACAAATAAGCCTGAATTAAGAACATTGGGTAAGAGATAAAGCTAGAAAATAAGACATAAAGATGACACATTATACTAATTTTGTTTTTGACTTTTTTGATTTTAAAGGACACTTGCAGACAAGACTAAAGACTCAAAAAGACGAGACAAAAAAAAACTTGAAACAGATTTAAAGAACTTATCGACAATAAGCTAAACGCAATTAAAATTTATCACAAAGATAATCTAGCTTTTAACCACATTTGATCTGCATATGTAGGAACTTAAGAACAAGCAAATAAACAACCATTACTTAACTGAATTTTGATAAAAAAAATGATTAAGAATGCAAACCAAAGTCAAATAACTAAGAACAGATGTTAGTTGATTCAAATGAAACAAAGTTTGAGCATAAAAATCATACTTCAAGTGGACTTTTACAATCATCATCAAATAAGCAGTTTTTTAAAAACCATTGGAATGACACATTTGAAATTTTGGTTAAACAGCTAGAAAGCTTAACAAAGCTTAATCAAAGTTTATTAAAACTATCATTAAGACTTAGTTAAAGTTTATAAAAATTGTTTTAAACCACAAAAGCTACACAAGCAGTCTTAACCTTTAAACTTTTTGTGCCAAACACCCCTTTAAACTTTTTAAAACCAACTTTTAAGCTAAACAAACTCTAATAAGCTTCAAAAAGTGAAAACAAATGGAGTACTATGATAGTAAAATACAAATAAGCAAGAAACTAAAGAGAATAAGCATTAATCAATAAGCTACACTAATAAGCAATAATAACTAAAAATGGACAGATTTTAAGAAAACTTAAACTAAACACTTATAAGCTATAAGATAGGCATATTAAGCTAAACTAAGGCAGAATAAGCATATATACGCAATAATAAGCACAATTAAGCAGAATGATAAGCAGAACAGTAATAAGCTAAATTAGATAACAAGCTAAAAAGTAAAAAATAAGAAGTACCTTTGTCCCAGCTAAACAGGGACTTTAATGCTCAAATGAGCTTATCTACAAGCTCTAGCTTGTGTGCATAAGCTAGTAAAGTCCAATAAGCCCATCCAAATCCGACTTATCATCCAAAACAAAAGCTGAGGTAATTTTAGAGTGAATTGATTTTAAATGAAACAATGCTATTAAATGGAGATTAGTACTAATTTTAAAAGTAGAAGAGCTAATGAACTTTCTTAAAACATGATTAAGCATTGAAGTAGAAACATGATTATAAAGACAGACTTAAGAATAAGCTGAAAATTAACTTATATTAATAAAACTGAGGTTACATAACTTTGAAAAGGAAATACAATTAAAGTAAATAAGCTGGAAAATAAGCTGTAAATAAAACTACACTACTCCTAAAACTAATCATTTTACAAAGAGAATTCTATCCCTATTTATAGAGAAGCTAAGGTGCTTGGTTGCGCTTCTTCTGTTACTTCTATGAGGAGAGAGTGAGGTGCCCTCATCTTTAATCTGAGCCATCCAATCTTCTATCCGCCTCATATCATCCAATATTAACCCTTGGATTGTGTGCACGTCACATCTACCAATAGGGTGCTCTGGGATAGCCAGCGTGGCTGACAAGGTGGCAGTCACGCATTCCTTGTGTGGTATTCTAGAAGCACTTTGGGTGATAGTGATGGATTTTTACCCTGGTGTTATGGCACAATGAAAATGGGAGGGAAAAGGGACGAAGGGTGTACAGTATTTGTGTATTTTGACTGTGTGACTTTTCTAGGTTAAGTGAATTAGGAACGGGTATGGGTAAGGGTAGGTCAGGTTTTGGGCTTTTGGTTTAAATGGTTAACGGGAGTTATGTTTGTCTAAGGTTAAGGACTAATGGTGTAACGGAAAGGACTAACGGTGCAATTGGTTTGGACTGATTGTGTTAGTCCCCAAGGACTAACTTTGTAATAGTTTTAGGGTATTTTAGGGTTAAAGGATTAAGGGGATTGGATTTGGTTTAGACTTAAGATAAATTCGCCTTCGGCTTCGTCTTTTCACACTCTTTCCATTCCCGTGCTCGATTTTGTCAGTTTTGGCTTCGTTTTTGTCCTTTTGTCGATATCCGATACCTGCACATTAAACAACACAAAACAAGCATATATTTGGCATTTTATGTCCGTTTTTGGTCTTTTAGGTTCGTTTTATTAGGTAAAAGGTATGTGTATTTAAGCACATACCAGTAGCCGTTCTAATGAATCAACCGCAACCGGTTGTTTCTACCCAAGGAACGAATAGGAATACACCTAGAGCCCATAGGTCGCCTATCGTTTCTGCTAATCCTCTAGTGATAAAGAAGAGGAAGCAGACTGTTGGAGAATCAAGTTCACCAAGGAAGTCACTCAAAATAACAATCAAGCAAAGGCAAACAATTGAAAAAGATGATGATGACTCTGAGGATAGGATAGAGCCCGGGAGTCATGAGGATAATCCAGAATTTGTTGATGATGATGATGATAAAGCAGAAGAGAAGCACAGTGATGATATGGGTAGTTTGGAGATTAGAAATAAGGAGACGCAGACAACAATTCCCACACCACTTAGTTCTCCTAGGAAAATCTTATCTTCGGATAAGAAAATTTATCAGGATTTGACGGATATTGTTTCAATCTCAACTACCACAACATCCAAACATTCACAAGTTAAGAAAAGAATTTTCAGTATATACTCTCATATTCCAGGTGCGCTTCGCGGGATGTTCAGGCGTCAAGGTTACATGATTCAAGACATGAAAAGAAAGTGTATCACAACTGCAAAATTCCGGGAAACTTATAACAAGATTGATGACATTTTACATGAGATTGTTCCACAAATCGCTGAGAATGTTACCAATGATTTAATTGAAGCCAACCTGAAACCATGTATAGCTAACACCATCATTGAAGATCATGATGCCTTTCGGTCAGAAGTACCTGCTTTTGTTTCTTAGGAATTTAATGCACACGCTCCAGCAATGATCGAAGAACTTTCCAAAAATTATGTACAATCCAATGTTGTTCATGTTCATCTAACCACAACCACACCAACTAAAACATAATCATCCGCTACTCTTCAATATCAACTGTATTTGAAGATGAAGAGATGTATTCAAGATCGAGCTGATGATATTGCATTGTGGGAGGCTTTGAGACGTAAGTTTGAAAAGTTTTCTCCTTCTAACACTTCTTGCAGGGAAGATGATTTTCACTCACAAAATGATGAACATCAAGACAATGATGCTCCTCCTGAAGGGGAGAAAAGAGTAAAAAGAAGTAAGGGGTCACAAAGATCAAAGTCTGCAAGAGGTTCTTTGTCAAAGCATTCAATTAAAGATTCTACAAAATATGTATCCAAACAACAAAGTCAACAACAAGAATGGGATGCATGGGAGGAGGAGAATGTTATTGATGAAGATGAGGTGATTCCTGAAGATGAAACACCTGAGTTGATTGCAGAGTTTCAGGATGTTAACAAACGAGTTCCAACTATCTTTGATCGTGCAAGAATGGAGGCTACATTGAGAGATTCTTTAAGTAATTAGTCCAGAAATGCTGAAGAATACACCTACCATTTGGAACAATCAACAAACTTCATGGAAAATTAGATAGTTTGGGAAAGTAGACAACAAGATATTCCACGTACAATACCAAAGACTCTTATTTTCTATGGACCACAAAGGAATCCAAATGAACCCTCGAGGTATCTGTATAATAAAGACTTATTCTTTTTGAAGTATGAAAATACCGAGGAAAGGAAGTATATTTTGTCACTTCACAAGATTCATGCAGAAGAATTTCCAGAACTTGATTTGGAAGAAAAGTTAAATCGATGGGTTCGAAAAGAGTTCAAGACTTTCAATGAAGATGCACGGTTATCAATTCAACATTGGAAGGATTCATGGCATAAAAGAGTATACAAGCAAAATCAAAAGAAAGTCAGAAAAAATCCAGAAGACTATTACTCAAATTACAGGATTACATAAGTTGTCAGAATCGTCACTGATCAACCACATGGATTGGATTTTATGGAACAAATTCTTGTGATGAGAGCCAACGATAAGCCAGATAGTTTTCTGAAGCTTACTTTAAGTACTTGAATAAGAACGATATTGAAAACTTGTATTATCTGGGAGAGGGTTCATGATTTCCAGCTGAGAATAGAAAGTTATCAAATGAAGGTAAACTTAACAGCACCAACATTAACATTCCCTGGTATTAAAGAACATGCACCGTATTCAATAGTAGATGAGCCACAAACAGGCTTGATTTACTTAAACAGTCAAGATGAGAAGAGAGTCATGTATTTGGTGGAAATTGTCAAGTTCTGTGATGCAACACTAGAAAAGGTTTTGAATGAAGTAAAGCTTAGAATGTTTGAAAGTCGAATGTTGAAGAAACCACCACTGTTAAGTGATTTAGATCAAGACATAATGAAGGCATACGAAAGAGAAATTTCCAAGCGTCTAAGTCACCGACAACAAATGAGGAGATGGGAATCTTTTGTGAATGGAAGACCAATTCTACCGACGATGAAACGTCTGTAATAATCAAGTCTTAGGGGGAGATTGTTAGAAACGATAAAAGTGTTAATTATTATTATGAATTGGTCTTAGCTTAGTTTATAGTTTTATTAGTAGTTATGATGTAATAAAGTCTATCTTGATCAAAGTTAAGTATAGTTGACCAAGGTTTGACTAAGTTTAGGAAAATAGAATAGGATAAGTAATAAGTATAAATACTCATCTTAAAGGAGTATTTATACAAGTCTTGTAGTTTGTAACTTCACTTCTCCCTCCCATTTCTATTTTCCCTTTTGAAATGAAAATTTAGAAAATGATGAAAATACTCTCTAGCTCATCTCCTTCATTCTCAATAGCTTTCGTATGATTACTACATAACAAACATAGCATCTAACACTTACTTTTATAGAAATATAAGGATACGCAATCTTGACTATCTATCTCATTTTAGGGAACCACATCTTAGAGTGACATGTGCCACTTTTTAATTAAAAACCCACTTTTATTTTTTTAAATATCTTTTTATCTATTTATTTATTTTATTTAATTTCACCATATTTTTTTAAAATTTTGTGCTCTTTAATTCAACGTTTTTTTCATATTATTTTATGAATTTTTAGTTTTTTTCATTTTTAGTGTCGTTAAAACCGCTGCGTGAATACCATGCTAGTCCAATCTACTATAAACTTTGAGAAAATGGTGAGTGTGGTCCGAAGGCCAGTCCCACGCTAGACCCAAGATCGCCGGGCCATGTAGTTGTGTTTTGTGAATCTATATTAATTAAGAATGTTTCCAATTAAGAATGCTTGTGTGGAGTGAGGTTAACGTGACATGGTGTCTTGAGTTTCGATCCAAGAAGGAATTTTGTGGGTGTATAGATCGAAGTTATGTAATAGCTAACTAATTATTGGTCTCTTTTTAATCACATTGTCCAAGCCTTTTTGATAATAAACTTCTGTATCCCTCGCATATATGTGCCCCGTAAAAATCATAATTTCTCAAACAAGGAAATAAGGAATCCTCCCTCCGTCCCAACTAACAATGAGAAACAAAACTTCATCGATGTCCCGTGACAAATTAGATTTATACAATGTGTAAATTGGATTTATCTTGGACGAAAGCAGAATACATTGTGTTCAAATTTAGTACCAAAGAATTTATGATACAATTACACATTGGCCATACAATGTTACAAACGGTTTTAGGATGCGATCGTTCAACGTATATCGAAGATCACCACGTGTTCAGTTCCACAAAACATCAATATCGTTATCAAAATCTAAAGAAACTACACTAAATCTACAACATTTGAAGATCAACCCGTAGTTCAATTCCAGGTATCAAAATCAGACCAACGCGGCGTACCACCAACATACGATCCAACTACACGAAAAACATCGACGCGTCAGCACAACACCACATCTATACAGACTAGTCCTCTCCACACGAGGATATCCACCTAAGGACAACTACAAACACTCGGATACGGAGTGTAAAACATAACATGAGTAGAGCGAGAGCGAACTAAAAAAAGGATTCGTATACACACAAGAACTACACTTTTATTCAGAGACAACTATTTATTATGCTCGCGTAAGGTTGAAGTGAAGGGGAACCACCCTCTAAACACTTACTGCAATGAATACTTAGGTAGGTCATGGGTGGCATGTAAGAAAACGTTCGTTTGAAGAGAGCGCACAACAGGTGTTTAATCACAGTAACGAGATAACTTGTGTACAAGTCGTCAATGGTACTCGATTGGGCTTACTATTCGGTTGACTATTGCGATCGATTGTTTAACACATACATACTACATAGAGAACAGTACACTGAAGATAAGAATAATTCTTACATACACACTACTCACTCGCTTGCAGAAATATGCTACTTCTTAAATTATCTGTATTACTTCTATACACGAGTATGAGGACACTAGACAAACAGAGTTTAGGCACACGGTTTAAGGAGTGTGTTTCGCTGGATGAGCATTCTATTTAAGTGTAAAACGACTAAAATTCTGCACACATCTTTCTGTCTTGGCCTATGGTATTCAGCTCAATGGTTCTGCTAGTTAACATGCGTGCAATAGACGAAGTATGTTTGTGGATTCTATGACATGCAGAGTATGTGTGTACAACAATTTCTTATATGACAAATCTTCTTACAAAGCTGGCTGTTCACACTCTAAGGGGACTTCTACTCTTTCTAATTCTACATTAGTCCAAAAGAGATATTTGATATGAGTACTAACATCGACTGGCAAGTCTATAACATAGTGAGATTCACGATCTCTTGGATGCAGCATTTTGTAATCCCTTATATATCAAACACCGCTGAACAAAGCATCCGAGCTATAAAGTTAGTAAAGAGCTACATTTTTAGAAAGTATGTTGCAGGGCCGTCTCTAAATTTATGAAATTTTTGATGGTCTTGAGCGAAATTACACAATAAGACATTTCGAGGAGAAATGTTATATATAAAATGTCATTGTTTATCTATACTACATATAAAATTTTAAACTCTCTCTCTTATTAAATGCAATCAAATTTTTTAAGTAATACAAAATTTAATGCATGATGTACAACATTTTATGTAAAGATCAAAATTCTGCACACATCTTTCATTCTTCATTGAATGCACATATTTTTAAGTAATACAAATTTTTATGCATGTTGTACAACATTTTATGCAAACAATAAACTTCTGTCACATCTCTCTTTATTTAATGCAAAAAAATTAAGTAATACAAGGATTGATACACATTGTACAATCTTTAATGCAAACAACAAAGAGTTAAAATTTAATAATACAAATATTCATGTTACAACTAACCAATTTTTACAACACACATTTATTGACTGGTCAACACATTTAATATTATTATTAAAACACACATTATTAATTAATGTAATTTTTTAAAACACCTTTAAAATGAAAAGTACATGTTATTATACGCATTGTACAAACTAATAAAACACACAAAGTTTTATACAATTTATATGCTAATACATATAGTTTTGAAAGCCGGACTGGGCCAACGGGTTCAACCGAGAACATAAGTCGTCACCGGTTCGGATAGCAAATAAAAGACGTCTGAAAACGAACCGGAGATAAGTGACTGTTAATTTGACGAATATAATTATTAAGTTTAAGGCTCTATAACGAGCCATTATATGTTCAAAATGAGTTAGTGAGAATGAGATATCGAGTCTCGAAGAAGGGTGGTTGGAATTGAGGGAAAAATAGTTGAAGTTATAACTTGTGTTTAAATCTCACTCTTAAATGGGCTGTTATGTTTTGCTTTAATGAGTTATAACAACAAACTGATGACTCTTAAATGACTATTATGTTTTGCTTTAATAAGTTATAACAGCAAATTAATGAGTCATTAACCAATATTGATTGCACCATTACACCATATGTTACAATATAAATGTGTATAAATTGAAGGTAATCTCAACCATTCCAGAGATACCACACATAAAAAACACACAAGAAATACGAGCTCCATTCATACGTTTTTCAGCAATCTTTTCGATCAGAAGCACACAGTTTTCTGTGATCTTTCAGGCAAGTTTGTCAAGTCCGGCTGTACAACAGCTTTGAACGTTATATCTTGGGAAACAGACAACGAATCTATTATAAGGGAATCGTGTTAAACACGAGCCTCGTGTCACGACCTTTTACTGCTTTCTTTATTTACCGTTCATACATAGTGTCTGACTTCTGCTTCTACCCATTCTATAAAAATGGGTGAATCGGGCCTGATCGGGGTAATTTTTCTTTTTTTTTCTCTGATTAATTACAGGGTACCCGCCGCTGCAACGCGCGGGTACCCTACTAGTAAGATATAATGTGAATTAGTAATCTTAAGCGTTTAACATATTGTTAAGGGGACAAATTTTGAGGTCCTAAATTTTTTTAAGGCCTTGTGCGGTCGCCCACCCTCAAAGATGGCCCTGGTATGTTGTGTGACACCAAATATAAGATATAATTACATATTTACGTACCTAGAGGTGTGTAAATAACACGCAAAGTGTCTTGTCGAGCAAATCGATACATAGCAGAAACTGAGACGATGAAGATCCACAACAAGTTGGTTTAAGGTGTCATTTTTTAGAGCTTGAACAAATTAACGTGTGTATGAAACTATGAATTTTTGAAATAGTTTATTTTGGAGTTATTTAAGCAAATGAAGAATGATAATGGATGGGTCCCTTTTAAAGATTTGAATCTAGTATATTGTAAATGTGGATTTTTGAGGTTGTCGACATGAAAGCCACCTTAAAATAAAAATCAAAATGTTTTCAATATAAACATAAATAGGCATTGTTTCATGCTTTATTTTGCAAACTCGATTACAATACTAGAATTTTGTTTCGTACCCAGTTCAAATTTTTTGTTTCTAATCCTTGTTTAGTTAGTTTATTAAGAAGTGAAAATTTTGTATGATTTACTAGTAACGAATTACTCATTTTATTGTTTAAATCAAATCGTACTTTTAGTTATAATTTATCTTAAATATTTGTGATTCTGCCACTGTGGAGTTTCTTAACATCCAAATGCAGTATATCACTAGTCAAATTTCTAATACACAGATACACATTGGCCATCTAATTCTATTATTAGCGGTTTGTATTATTGAAATAGTATAAGCTAGTCCAATCACACTTACACTTCTTATATAAGGTTTTAAGACTGTGTAATGGGTGTCAACCAACGCGTTCTACCTACTATCCGACACGTCCCCACTAATAAAGCACTCCCCACCCACGCGTCTTGGATGCACTTTTTGTGAGAATTCGGTGATCTATCGACCGACCGAGTTGTGGATGACGTTAGTTGTCCTATTACACTAAGTGACGGTGACGTTGGTTTCAGATTTAACTCGAGTGTCACCACACATTTACTGCATCCTCAAACAATCAAACCTTTTACTATTACCTGCTCAGCTCACCTAACTCAATGTTTGTACTGACTATCGAATTGAATTTTACACCAGCTAAAACCACAAAGAAAAGTATGTCAGAAGTGATAGTTAGCACTTGATCCTTCTTAAATGATCCCAAACAAAACCTGGCCTTACAGCCATATTACCAGACCAGATTAGGTGTTCTTGATGTCCCAAACTTTTGTATTGAATTGGATACGCTTGAAGCATCATTGAACCAGTAATCCAAAGTCGTTCCTAAGTAGGTGTGACCTTCGAGTTACACGCATTCATGCGTTTGGTCATCAAGCATCCTCAAATTTATTTAACAATATAGGGATGATGTTTCAAATATTCAATCAATGGTTAATTACGTTTTTATTATGCAACGCATTAGATTAGATTTTATCTCAATGCTCAACTTTGCATATATCAAAATTGAAAATTGTATACATCTTATATGCACTGCACGTAGAAAGCATCATCTATATATATATCTCCAAAGAAAACTACACTACAAAACATAACATCTATTTATCAAGTTCTTAAGATTCAAGATGAAACTAACGTTTGACGTACCACTAGCACGAGCCACATGACATCACAACAAAACTCGGTCGTAAGATGTTTAAGCTATAAGTCAGTAAAGATGTCGGAGAGGTTGTATGGCACCAAATTGAAGATAAACATTGCCATGAGGAGTGAAAGTAACATGAAAAGGGTTTTCGCGAGCAAAGCGATAGATTGAAGAAACTGAAGAGATGATTACTGACAAGAAAGTAGTGATTGGTAACATTGTTTGAGAACTTGTTGAACAAATATGTGTAGTACTGTGTGATTCAGAAAGTGATTTTTTGGGCTATAAATTTGGTTAAGATTGATTCGCTTTAGTTTTAAAATCAGAACCTGATGTATGCTTTTGATTAATTAAAAGTCTCGGTGTTTGAAAAGTAGTACGTGATACATGCTTTTGATTAAAAGTAATGTACAGGTAATCTCATGTCGACAGTTAGTGACACGGTCGCTTTCTCTCTATCATATTTTTCACGACCAAACTAGTGTAATAAGAAAATCTTATTCACCACTTATCTTTTCACTTTCATTTTCTTAAAACACTATAATTAAAATTTAATTAATAATAAGACATCATTACATTAATAATTCAAGCAAAATAAAAAATATTATAATAAAAAATTTAAAACTTAAATTAATAATCTAAAGAGTTAAGTACATTTTTGGTCCTTGTAGTTTGGTGCGATTTCACTTTTGGTCCAAAATTCAAAAAATGTTTGGTTTTGGTCCAAAAACATAGTTTCGGTCCACTTTGTTTTTCGGATGGGGGTCCACTTTTTATTTTAAGTCCAATCCCCCGTGAATGTTGACTAAAATTTTTTTTTTGACCTAAAAGTGAACAAACCTATGTCTTATTGAGACCAAAAAGTGTTAACCGAAACGATGTCATTTGGACACAAAAGTGGAACAAACTTTGTGTTTTTGGACCAAACCCAAACCAAACATTTTTTTATTTTTGGACCAAAAGTGAGAAAATGCACCAAACCACAAGGACCAAAAATGTACTTAACTCTAATCTAAATTATATTTCTTTTTATTTTTCACTTCAACTCCAACACGGTCGCCCGTTGTCTTCCGGACAAATGGTCATTGGCAACATTAGGGGTGAGCATACCGGACCGTCGGCCGGACCGGACCGGTCCGCGGTCCGGTGTTTCGGACCAATTCGGTCCTCGGTCCGGTCCGGGCCGACCAAAAACCCGATGATAATGCGTGTAGGACCGGACCGGACCGAAGACCGACCCGGACCGGACCAAGACCGACCCGGACCGGACCGGACCGAAGACCGACCCGGACCGACCCGGACCGGACCGTACCATTTCGGTCCGGTCCTCGGCCCGCCGTTTTGGCTAGTTTCGGTCTCGGTCCAAGGTCGGTCCGGTCCGGTCCTTGGACCGTGCTCACCCCTAGGCAGCATGATAGAACATGAGGTCTTTGTTCGCTAGTTTTTCTTGTTTAAAGTTAAACATGTAACGTTGCAGCTCAAGTATTCCTTTGAGAGTTTTTTGAGACATTGTTTGAGTTGTGTTGGTTAAAGTATACAATTAAATATTGGATTGAAAGTGTGTATAAAAATAAAATAATACTGAGACTTATAAAAGTTTACTTAATTTTGAAAAAATTAAGATTTTTTAATAAATGTTAAACGATCATAATTTTTGACCGTAGGGGTGTGTTTTTTTGCCAAACTCTCACACGACTCGGTCAAAGTTAAGACACTCCTTCCTTTTTTGCTAGCCTACGCATCCGCGAGGTGGGGGGGGGGGGGGGGTACTATGAGAGGGCACGTCCGACCTTGAGGTGACTGGCAGAGTCGTCCGACCCTCTATTACGGATGGTTTTACAAATTAAAGACGAAAATGAAAGTGTCCCTAGCTTTTAACGTTTTAGGGGGTGTTTGGGAATGCGTTGTGATACAAATTATTTGATTATTGCAGTTCCAAAACGCAAATAATCAGTTCCGAGTGTTTGGCAACCATATTCTGAAATTGATTTTTTGCGTTTGGACACCTTCAAAACGCAGTTATAGAAAAGCAGGTGGTCACATGCTTTTTGAAAACGTGATTCTCAACAACTATAAAGATTACCAAAATAACCTGCAGATCACTTGTTCCTCTTCAATAGCAGCCATTAATAACACATTTTTAAAGCAAAAACTAGTCACTGATATTGATATCCTCTCTCCAAAATCAAACCCAAACGAAAGAAGAAAAAAAAGGAAACAAAAATAAAACCTTAAAAAAAATAAGCAAAATTAACGGCGCCATTTGAAGAGCGAAATCCTCGAGCAACGACCAAGTTATAAATGTGAATTAGTTTAAAGAACACTAGTCAGTTGTTGATGAGATTGGTTAACTTATGGATAAAGAATATGGTAGGTAAGGTTGGTGGGATATGAGTTTAGTGAGATGGATATGAATGAACAAACAAGCATAGAACCCGCACGTTGCTGCGGGGCTTATTTATTTTTCCGAGATGATTTTGTCAGTTGTTTTCAGGTTGGAGGATTTTTCCTAACTATAACTTTGGTTAATGGTACATAAAGGTTAAGTGTAATAGGTAAATATAGAATTCCACCTAAACCAAAGTTGCAAAATAAACACAGATTGCAGTCAAAGATGCTTTATTGTTTCATATAACAAATCAATAGCTGCAAAGCAAATTGAACAGAAGACTAATGGTTACAACATCATATATATACTTGCATCATCAAGTGTTATTCCAATCATCGAAATGCCTTTCAAAAAAAATTCCAGTCATCTAAATGGCTCAACTGGATCTGTTTCCATAAGTATACTTGCAGCCTTGAAACAATCAACCACTTCCGTTATATACATGAACCCTCATCTTTATAAAACTCACCAAGTTTAAACCAAGCCGATGAGTTCATTCGATCTAGTCTTAATGCTTTGGTCAAGAAGCTTCGGATCACGGGTCCAGACTTGCTACCAAACCGTCTCAAAACCACGGCCATGGAAACAAAGTAGCCTAGTAGCTCTTAACTATAAAATTTTCCATTTTGCCATGTTTACATCTGAATGATTAAATACAAAAATCAAAATTTTATAATGAAGAAATTGAAATAGAAGTAGAGCATAGCTTTTTGGTAATTAAACCGATCGAGATAGAAAAGGTAATTAAACCTTGATACTAACCTGATGAGATGGTAACTGAAACTGTTCATGTTTGTTGTCAGAACAAAATCTCGCTTATTGCAAAATCCAGTTTTGTTGATTGAATGGTGGGTCATCTCTAAATTGCACAATCAACACGTTGTCATCGCAAAGACCCTTTGTAGGTGAGTTCTTCTAGTATTAAGAAACGACTCCTGAAATATTGCAGAAAATAGCCTTATATCAAAAAGCAAGGTATCGATGAAATAGATATTAAAAACCAACAGCCAAAGGTATTTATGAAAAGAGACACAATACACACCAGTCAAAATGCTGCAAAATGGAACATCATTTGAAGCATAAGATTTGACCTGAAGCATGATATATACGCACTACAGTTTTATATAAATGTTGTAGCTATTTCTTTTTGTCGTCTTTTGATTTAGTAATTTTCAAATTAATCGAAATACAGAATGACTCGGATAGTTATAGTTGCGCATAAGCGCAAGATGTACCTTGTGGGGGGTGGCAGTCCCATCAGTCAAGGGTCGTAGTAGATGCGACAAAAGGAAAATCATGCCCAAATATTATCTCCTGCAACCACTTAGTTATTTTAACAGCTTTTCAAAATTATGCTAAAAAAAGATTCTATATAAAGCGAATCTTACATATAATAAACATGAGCCGTTTTATTCAGTTCTCACTAACCTGAAACATTTTAAAACGTACGCTAACCAAAAAATGCAGTTCTGAGAGGCTTTCCCAGATAATTCGTCGTAACTGAAGTTTCAAACATATAACAGAGGCATCAGTGAAACCTAAATAAGAATATAACACCAATCAGAAAAATATGAAAACTGAAGAAAACATAAATCAAAAAAGAAAAGAGATGTAGCCAAACCAATCTTCATATCGGGAAATCTAAATGAAGCATCGAACTGATATTGATCAGTCTTAAATTCGGAAAAAATTGAGTGCGTCCATTATCTGTTTCATGACAGCAAAAATAGCAAACAAAATCATAAATAGCTAAAATTATGTCTCGTGACAGGAGAATCAAATCCAAACATAATTACCTACATTGCATTATCTATTTCCTCTTATTTCAAAATACGTGCTTCGTAATCGTACAACCTACCTCAATGTTGTTGTTTTTGAAAAACTGAGTATTATTATTCTGAACTTTGTGCTTTCTTTTTCTTCTCATTTCTGACCATATTTCGGTTCGGCTGTGGCAAGATGCAATCAATAGGGCAACCTGCAATCACCAGAAAATGCAAGCAGCAAGACCAAAACATAAATACGTGCCTTTTTATATTGGTGGAATACCTGTTCGTGTTTTTTTTTTTTATTTTTGATTTTTTTTTTTTTTTTTTTTTTTTTTTTTTTTTTTTTTTTTTTGATTTTTTTTTTTTTTTTTTTTTTTTTTTTTTTGTTTTTTTTTTGTTTTTTTTTTTATTTTTTTTTTTTTTTATTTTTTTTTTTTTTTTTTTTTTTTTTTTTTTTTTTTTTTTTTTTTCTCCTTCATTAAGGGTTGGTGAATGCGTTAGGAAAGATGGAAAGTGGTAGCTGTTAAACGTTAAACAACGTTGTATCAACCCGTCAATGAGAGTATGTATAATAATAGCAAACGAGGCTCAGATTTATGAGTATAGAATCAGGACCAAACAGAAGCCGGTGAACTATTTTTTATAATGAATACAATAGCAAAGATCTTTACAATAACTTGGGTAATTTTAGCTATTTATGTGTTGTTGCCAAAATCCAAAACATTTTCCATGCTGGGGCTAAAGCATAGTAGGTATAATGTAGTATGCAATATGGGCTGGTTAGTATATCTATATGTTTCTACTGATCTACTTACTGACGTTTATCAATAAAATTTCATCATATCTATCTAGAATGTAGCATGATCAAAACATATGTCCATGAGAAAAGATAGAAGTATTTACCATGGCATATACATGTTAACACGGAACTGGTTATCATTTTTTTAGTAATGTCTTTGTAGATTCACCATCGGGATTTACTTTATACCTGACGTTACATGGGAGCTCCTCTATTATCTTGGCGTGAAACAATTACCAGCAAGCTTTCGTTAATACTATTCAAAGACAGCGAATGTTGACCCCCCACGGTGCATATATCTTTCCACCAAAGCAAACTTATAACCGTCACTAGTGTACCCTGCACAACCACCAAAACATGTTAAGAAAACAAAGGTACTACAAAACAATGAAAATATAATGATAGATATAGGATAATATTTTGAAGATAGAAATGCTTATCATGTCCAGTAGCCGGGAAATCTCAAACAAAATACATTATAAATTTGGCTCAGAGTAATTGATGATGTGCCTGCGCTCATGGAGGTTGTTGAGGCGAGCAATACTCGCACTCTGCCATCCTTCCACTATCCGCGACAAGACAACATATTTTAAAGATCATCATAGCCAAGTAAAATGCAATCAACATTCAACCGCCAAATGAAGTATAAGACTGATGTCTGCAAATATAAACGCAAAACGAAACAACATTTGTGGTTGCGACCATAGCCCAACAGCACCAATAAGAAGTAAAATACAAATAAGAGTTATGGCATTCAATCTCATATTGCGAGAATGTGAAGCTCTTATAAGACGACATATCATTTTGTAAACATTCCAGAATATCAGCCCAAGAAAAATACGGGACATGGCTCAATTTGGCTCTGATTAATTAATGCAGTGGCTGCGCTCGTGGAGGTTGCTGAGGCGAGCAATTCTCGCAATCTGCCATCCTTCCACTATCCGCGCCAACACGACATATTTGAAAGATCATCACAGCCAAGTAAATTGCAGTAAACATTCAACCCTAGCCCGGGTCAAGTTTCCTTGCCAAGTTACCTTGCTACAATAATAATTCGATTAAGGTAACCCCGCCAAAATACCAGGCCTGCGTTGGTATCTTATGGCGACCAAACTTACAAACGCATATAGTATAAATAGCATCATTTGAGGCAGCAAACGACGTTCTTTTGATTTGTAGGGTTCGTCGTGATTTCTGAAAAAATATTCAACCAAATAAGATATAACTTCAAGCCACACACCTTACCACCAACGCTAAGTGAAACAATCTAACAAAAACTGCATAAATTAAAATCCCTAAATTTATATATATATTATTTATGCAACAATAAAAAAACCTAGAAGTAATCCATATGGTTAAAGAAAAAAGAAGTAAATAACCTACCTAATTAGCATAATATGAAGCTTGATTAGCACCTAAACCCATATCACTCAATCATTCGGCCAGAATAATTTTCCCCGCCTCGGTAAACCGCGATTGAGTCTCAGCCCACAAACAAAAGGCCTAGAAACTAAACCCTGTCTAAGTGTGTAGATGAATCGAGAAGAATGGAGACGAATGAGGTAGCATATCATTTTGCTATAGATGAATCCAGAAAGGTGATGGAAGGTGTTATAACACCATTTTTGACCGGATCAACGCAGGCCAGTTATTTGGGCTGGACTAAGTGGAGCAGATTAGTCCATCAACGGTGATTAGAATGAACAGTTAAAATGAACAGGGAAAATGTGTGTAGGGGAAACGACGGCGTTTTAAACTTCTAATGAGTAAATATAAATGTGGTTGTAAATTAAGAAGATACGAGGCATGCAGACCCGTGTGATGCACACGGCTTGTGTCAAAAAATTTTCTCATGTGGTTGCTTGCATAATGATTTTGTTAGAATGTTGATGCGTTAGTCTGATTGTGTATACTTTGGGAATTGGCCGTGTAATGTTTAGATGCGTTGTTGAACATGCAAACCCGTGCGATGCACACGGGTTGTATCTACGTATTTATTGCATAATAATTCAGGCTACTTCAAAATAAGCCTTTTTTTTAACGGCAACTTTATTAGAACAAAACACTAGCAAGGAGCTAGAGACAAAATTACAAAGAAATCAAATAGGGATGTTGCAACCAACTAACCCAACTAAAGTTACTTTTACATCTAGAACGACACCATGTGAAAGAACGCGACACTATATCATCAAAAAGAACATCTTTGCGGGGGACGAGAGACGAGAAGAGGACCTGATTTCGAAACCTCCAAATACTCCACCATGTTATATAGAAAACTCCTTCAAACAAATCTTTAACTTTAGGACTTAATCTGATAGCATTGAACCAATGAAGCCAATTGGAATACGAATCAATCGACGCCCATGCTATATTCCACCACCGGCAGAACAGCCTAACGATGTCCGTGACCAAACTACATCGAAAAAACAAATGCGCTAAGTCTTCATCTTATGAGTGGCAAATAGGACATGAAGGATCCGAAACCAAAACACCACGATGTTGCCTTAAGAAAGGAATAGTAATAATTAAGTGATTTTTAAACTTTTTCTCATGAAATACATGTTGGACCAATGTCAAATAATATTTACATATATACAATTCTACATTTTTATATATATGCTACGCACCACTCGTAGTTTGCTCAAAGTAAACGAATAATAAAAAATATACAATATGATACTACGTAGTAAAAAAACATGCGATAATTTTAACCATCCCATAATTTCATTTAACAACAACGTTTTCCAACCTAGCCAAATTAGTAATTTTCGAATGGATTGCACCTGGCCCAATTACAATGACAAAAATGATCAGCCCAAATATGATATCCCTAATATTTAGGTTAGTATAAAATCTCTCAACCCTAATTGCTCTTCTTATTCAAATGCCTGCATCCACTATATTTCCTCTCAAACCAAAACGCATCAACAACATAGATCAATACATCACCATATCCCTCCACAAAGGAAATAGTGTCAAGCTATCCGTTGGTTTGTTTAAACAAAGGACGGTTATATTTCGAAACTTGTTTGTCTTCTTCTAACTCGTTTCCACAGCGAGATATGGAAAAATTTCAAACGGCAAGCTCTTGTGGTATGGTGGCAAGTGGTGGCGATGTGCCAAGTCAAAATGCCCCATAAAAGCCGTTACATATCCAAAGGTCCAGCTAGGTTTGTTTTGTGTTTTTCTTTAAACGAAACAAAGATAGATTGTAACAGAATTGTTATAAATCTAATCATTATTTTCGAATATAAAAGAGAAGTTTTTCTTATTGAAGATTTATTTTTTAAAACATTTTAAAGATCTATGATGATATTCGTTATCATGTATGATCTTGTAAGGTCATGATGTTGTTGCACAACACAAAAGAAAAGAAATTCTGAGATCATTAATTTTCATTAAAGTTTAAATCTGTTATGGGTTGATGATGTGGTTGTAGTTTTGTTGTGATATGAGGAGGATGGGAGTAGGATAAATGAGGAATTGTTGTTCGACATGTACAACTGTTTTGATTATGGTTTTTCTCTCTTGTTTCTTGTTGGCCGACTTACTAAGTCGTCTAACTCGGTAAATACTGAGTTGACTCCGTTCCTGTCTTGATTCACTTTATTAAATCGCATACGTGCAGTGAACAAAACAAAAGTGATAGGTTTGCACATCCTAATTGGTGAAGTTTATATAGTGACTCATAGTAAGGATATGAAGAGACTTTATAAATAGCAAAGCTTTTGATTTTCTTAATAACTGAAACTATTCAGTTTGATAAGGAGATAATGGGATGCTAAAAAGACTAAAAGTTGCACACAATTAAATTCACATGTAAAAATGCATTGATCACTAATCATTAATACTCCATGATATTGAGTTTGAGTATGCAGTTGGGTTTTGTACTTATGGCTCTATGGGTGAGACAAATCATTTAAAGATGGGTTCCCTTTCATGGGGATCCTTAATTTCGACCAAAAGAGAATACCGAACACTGTTCGAATGGACCGAAATTCCGGGTTCCCTTTCATGGGGATCCCTAATTTCGACCAAGAGAGAAGAGAGGACTTATCTATAACAACAAAGAAAACAATAGTTCTAAAGCCTAAAGCCTAAAGCTTAAAGCCTAAACCCTAAAGCCTAAAGTCTAAACAATGTACCGAAATTTCGGGTTCCCTTTCATGGGGATCCCTAATTTCGACCAAAAGAGAATACCGAACACTGTTCGAATGGACCGAAATTCCGGGTTCCCTTTCATGGGGATCCCTAATTTCGACCAAGAGAGAAGAGAGGAGAGGTATGGGATGAAAAATGAGGTTTAGGGACCCCCTATTTATAGTGTTAGGATTAGGGTTAGCTTTGAGAAAAAACTACATAATCTTGACACAAATGGTCCCTCCCTCATTAATACTTTCACACAAATGGTCCCTCCCTCATTAATACTACTGCATTAAATATAAAAACTCTACATATTTTTTGGTATAATCATTGAAGCATGGGGTACTCCTCAAAATGCTTATCAATGTATGCAGTAGGGTTTTGTACTTATGGCTCTCTGGGTGAGACAAATCATTTAAAGATACAACCCCAATAAATTTAAGGGCTCAATCTTTTAGTATAATAGATATAAATTGTAGGACTAACTTATAAACCCGTGATAAATCACAGGTGGCTTATAAATTTTTTGAAAGAAACATTATTCAAACAATAAAATTTTTGAAAAAAAATTATTCAAACAATAAAAGGTAATAAATGTTAGTGAAAAATAAAAAAAGGGAAAATTCCCCGTCTAAAGAACAATCAATTATTGACCCGTAACTTGTTTTCATGTATCCATTAGACCATTACACATTGACAACCATCTTATTATTTTTGATTTTATCACACTGAATTTAGTATCACATCTAATAAACACGCAAATTTAACAATTATAAGTTTAAATTTTGAAACTGATAGAGGTTATTATATCATGTTCTACGACATATTAACTTTGACTAATATGAGATCTTCAATTAAGAATACAACCAACATGAATGTTGTTGAAACGTTAACCCGTTAAAAGTATTATGAATACAATGATGAAGTAGTAACTAAAAGTATAAGTTAACATGGCTGAAATTTAAGGTAATTTTAATCGGATCAATTATAACAAATAAGAGCTTTCTCCATCATCACTACTCGTAAACAATATATAAAAGCCTTAAACATGTTCCTCAAATGTATATTACATGGTTCATTAATACAATCATAAGCATAACTCAAGTTTATACCTTTCGAGTCTTGATTCTAACCTTGTTAATGTTCCAAACAGGGTCAATGAGCATACAGTCAATCTGAGAGACGGGACTTATGGATTACGATTTATGTAATTATGAAAAATGCAAAATGACAATTTAAGTGTGCTATATATTAGCCAAATATGTATAAATATAGAGTCAAATGTTGTTATACATATATAAGAAACTTGACTAGTAAGTTGTATATACTTGTAAAGAAATCTAACACCTAGGAGGCAATAGCAAAATATCCCAGGCGATTGAGCAACATCCACCTCAAAAGCCTACACCATTAACGAAAATAATAGAGCCCCTAACTTTTTGGAGTTGTATAGTGAGTATTGCAAAGAAAATTAACACACATCTGTTTGAATTGAGAAGCATTTTTATGTTGAAACCTTGATTTAAAAAGACATATTTGAAGATATAAAGAGAAATAACAGTCAATAGTAATGCACACTAATGATCATCAACCTATAAAGAAATTTATACCAAAAAAAGAAAGTTTTTTAGGATTGCAATTTTTCTAAACTTCTAGTGAAAAGAAGTTACAAAAAATAACAAAATCCAATTCGAGTCACATAATTTTAGAACTCATGCTAAGAGAAGACAACTTATGCCAATCCCAAGTGTAAACTTGTGATTTTGAGGCCACAAAGATTAATCAATTTAAAAAATAAGCGGTCTAAAATTGTGTATGGAAAACAAGTTTAAGCATATTGTTTTCGTCAACAGCGAACAAAGTGTGCAAATTAGCTCTTTATATAAGCAAACCAAACAACAACAAAATTATTTAGATTCAAAAGACAAATGATTCATTAAGAAGTTCAAAGTTTTGTTATCATAAATCTAAAAAAAGATAATTTTTTTCCTTGTTTATTTTAATAAACTCTACAATATGAGAATCAATTATGTCCATATTATTTATTTTAATAAACTCTGTACAAAATATTGAAACGTAATTTTGGATAAACAATTTTCAACAAAACCTATGAATCAAACATTTTATTTTGGTCGAAAATGTTTCATTGATTTATCAAATTTATATAAACAGTTAATCAAAAGTTGCAATATAAACTTACCTAGAATTAATTTAGACGAAAGAATATTGAATTTGGAAATAAAAGAGGCAGGTTTGCTCTTTTGATAGAAGCATGAGTCAAACATTCTAAAAAACATGTAAATATTAATTGCATACACGTGTGGATTAAATGATGTCATTAGTGATGCCATTTGTGATGTCATTTGTGACATAAGCAAGATTTCAAAAAAACATTTGTTTATTATATATATAGATAGATTATAAAATGGGTTCTAATATATATATATATATGTATATATATTATATATATATGTATATATATATATATATATATGTGTGTGTGTGTGTGTTCGTCGTTTGTTAAGTTCACGAGGCTTGTCGACACCCGTGCGTTGCACCGGGCTTAGTCTATGAGCAAAATTTAGTTTCAACTTCTTATCAATTCTACTAAAGTTATGCAAAGTGTTTTAAGCTACCTTCTTTATTTGAGCACTCTATCAAACATTTGATGCACATAATTTTTATAAAACGCTTTAAAACGGTCCAAAATGGTCAGTTTGACCCGAAATACTTTTTGTTCAAATTCTTTTGGGAAACATGGTGTATATTAGAATGTCAAGCTTTATTACAAAAGTCATGCTGTTATAACAAAGATTGATCTACTCCCTTTATCAAATAATGGAAAATTTCAAATGAATCTGTGATCCATAACATTCAAACTCAGTTTGTTGGCTAATATGCATAGTAGTCATGATTTGATTTTCCATTAAAATAAGTATATCATGCTTGATTAGGTACCCATTCAACTCATGTTGTTTGTTGTCACAGCATGTTCGAACATGTAGAATATTACCCACTGTACCTATCAACAACAATAGAAATATTAGTCAACTTTGAGTCTATTTTAATATCTCAAATAGACTATATTATATTGAGCAAAGAAGCCCATATAAATGTAGTACTGATATGTTCATTAACTCACTGATAGAATAGTTATGCAAATCAAAGCCGTCTCAAGTATATTTAAGTTCTCGTAAGCAAAACGCTTTAACTTAGTAAGCATAAAGTAATAAAGTACAAAACAGGGAGCTTAAGTGAACCTAACTAATTACCTCAAACATGAATCAATGACATTATTACAAACACATAAGCACAAAAAGAACACATAATATTATAAAAAAGGCTTGTCACACCCTGAAAATTTCAGGACAATATTTTAAACTTTTTCGACAATTATTTTTGACTTTTATCCGTTACGTTTGAATCCGGCAGTTTACCGGTAAGTTAACCCGTGTAAATCTGAAAAACGTCATCGAACGCGTTCTGAATTCGGATTTTGATTAGTTAGATATTATATGAGTTATTTTATCTTTTTTAAGTGTTTCATAGTTTACGATCACTTTAGGTATTTATTTTTACGCTTTAACGTTTAAATTGCGTTTTTCGCGTTTTTGACCTAACGGAACCCCGGAAACTCAAAATCTTTTCGTGTAAACTTTAGTTATCGTCCATCTCATGTTCTTAAGTTAAAAATTTTGTTCACCCTCCCCTCTCGTTATACATTGGATGCCTAAACTAAACAAATGCACCATAAGCCTTAAAATTAAATCAAATGCATCTTTTCTTGTCTTATTATGCATGTATGCATGTAAGTAGTGAAAATAACACATGAGCGGGTCTTTCTCATGCACATATCCTCAAGTTAGACCAAGAAAAATGATACTTACATACTTTGACCTCATTTGACTAAAATTCAAAATCAAGACCAAGTATAATGAACCAAGACTTAAAAAATAAACCACATGGTCCTTGTGGCTTAGTTTCGGCCGGACAAAGGTGTACATACACCTTTGGTGTGTGGGTCACTATATACTTAAAATCAAAAAACCCTAGACTCTCACTTCTCCTATAAATACCACATCATACCACACTTAGGGTTTGATATCATTTCCAAAGTCACCAACAAAAATTTTCTCTCCCTTTTCCTCCCTTGAAGTCCACGGCCAACAAACACCCTCTTTAGGGTTTTCATATCTTTGATTTCTTGCAAAATCCAAGCATACTAGGTTCATTTCTAAGAACATTTAAGGTGTTTTGAAGTATTGGTTCTTTGATTTAAAAGTTTTTCTTCAAGATCTAAGTTAGGGTTTCAAGATTTGTTGTTGGGTTGTATATATCTATTATTTTAGGGTATAGATCTTGTGATTTCTCTACTTGTTCTTCATTCTTGTAAGTGTCTTAAATCTTTTCTTGTGGTTTGCTTACGTTCTTTAATATATGTTCAAGATCCATACATCCACATTTTGTGTTTGAATTTTTGAAAGATTATAAAAACAAGATTTTATAATAATGATGCTACTTTATTTCACTAGTTCAATAATATGTTCTTGGTGAGATGAGAGTTGAATGAGTGTTGCAACAATAGAAATGAAGGGATTAGGTTAGATTTAGGTGTGGTTTTGTTGTGGATTAGTTGTGAATGGAGATTAGGCACTATTGTGAAGTTTGAGTGAATTTTGGTTGCGTTTTTTGCAAAAAGTGCTTGTTGTCCCAAATTTGTTTTGGGGTTTTGGTCGACCTAAAAACGTTTTTATTATGCGTAAAAGTAGTTTTTGAAGAGCTTGTTTCGAATAGATAGTTTTTCATATATCACACATTAAAATCGGACTTAAAACGGCTAAGTTATGGCCAAATGAAACATGAAATATTTTTCGACAAAACCGAATGAATAGTGTGCTAATGTGAATAGTAAAATGAGTTTTCGGGTACTTTCGGATATTTTTGGACTTTCTAAACACTAGCGAAACATATAGTAACATATATATATATTGATTAGTATCGTTTAAAGACGTCGTTAATATATTTTAGGAAAAACGATAAAGTTACTAAAAATAGTAAGTTTGGTAAAATTTAGCGGAACGGGCTTAGAAGTTAAGCGATTAAGGCTAGTTAGTCTGTTTTGAAAATATGGAAACTTAATAAATATAGGGGACGATATTAACATTTCGAAACTAAAAACTTTCCTAAAATAAAAACTTTCTAAAAATAGTAATTTTTGGTTAAACGGCGAAACTTAACGAAAAATTATATGATTTTATTTCGTCATGATTTGATAATCAAACTAAAGCAAACACACATGGATATATTTTGGTGATGAACATATTGTGCAATTCTTGGCATACTTTTCGTGTTTCTAAGACGCGTTATTATTTTAGGTCGCGGCTAGATTTTTATATCATCTTTTACTTGCGTGATTATCATTTGCTCATCTTGCTAAGGTGAGTTCATAGCCTCATATTTTACTACTTTTGCTTGACTATTTTTGGGTGAGAAACATTGATTGTTTTTAAACTATGGACACAGTTACTTTACATTTCCTTTTCCTAATTACGTGTTGCCTAAGTAGCGAATAGACCACCAATGCCTGAATTATCATGAACCGTCAATTGCTTAACCGACCGTACTGGTTAAGTAAGCGCGAATGTTGTAAATAGATCTATTAAGACTAATTATCCCTATCCGGGTAAGTAGCGCTTACTAGTTTCAGAGGTCCGAACAAACAGATATATACCATGTCGGAATGTCAATAGGTGATCCTGGTCAGATACCTTTAGGGCGAGGAATACTATTTGGCATATAAAATACTTTCTTTTAAATTGAGCTTCGGTGTCATGAGCTTAGTGCAAACGTAAATGCTTTTTATGTGAAGTTGTATCTGTTATAACTGTCACGTGCGTACCGTGAACTTGTGGTCCACTTTTAATATTAAATTCAAACCTATGAATTCACTCAACTTTATGTTGACAGTTTTAGCATGTTTTTCTAAGGTGCTTAGCTATGGATGTCTTTGCTTGCTTGTTGGTGTTGCCTTGCATTGGACCGATTTTCAAGAATTATTATTATCTATGTTAACATTGTTGTCAAACTTTAAAACCTTTTATTCGCTTCCGCATATTATCGTTGGGCCTATGTAAAACTTTAACTATTTTAATTAATGCAACGATGTTAGATTTTCTAAACGTACCCTTAGAAGTCGTTCTTTGTATCTTGTGTGATGTGTATTATGACGTTACGCCCCCGGACTTGTGCTTTCGACTAGGCCCCGTTTGAGGGGTATCAGAGCCAAGGTTATAGAGTACGAGGTATTATATCTATGTCTGGTCTATAACCAGTATGTGATCCTACGTGTTTACTTGCTTATGTATATAATTACTATCGATAAGAAAACGAGTATTAAGTATAATATATTTCCATAATTATATTACGTTTATTTTTCCTTACGTATTGGTTTTATATAAAAGTTATTTATATAAATAATAGATCTTTCTCCCAAGACATTGTGAGTTACACAATGGTCTCTAAACGTTTCTCAAGACATCATGAGTGATACGATGATCATTAAAACTTCTTCATAAATTTACAATATATTATTTTACATAACATCGAAACTTGTCACAGTCTTCCGACCCTACATTATCTTACTGTCCAAACTCGAATGCGAGTTGAGCACCCGTCCCATACTTTTATTTCTCCTACGTCGTCTCATACCGTCATCTAGAAACATGCCGATTAAGTTGAACATGACTTTAACCCGTCACCTCGTAACATTACACTTTTGGAAACGCGACTTTCAGAACCGGACTTATTTTATTTTACTTTTATTTATTTTGATTTGAAGAGAATAACGGCAACAAGACAAGGAACGAGTTCCACAAGGATCAAGTGTATTATAACCCAACGAATTGCTAATGCTATTAAAGCTATTACTGTTTATGAGGCAAACCCGTGTGGCTCATGATGTACGTTAGAAAGTCAAGGTGGCAAGGAATGCCAACAACAAGATAACCGACAAAAGGTCGCGAGAGCTTACACTGCTAGACCAAATAACAAAATTGAATATGTAGAAAAGTTACCCTTCTACAATGAACGTAAGTTGCGCCTCACTGAACCGTGCACTGTAGAGTGCAATAACTATAAGAGAGTTGGCCATACGAGTAGAGATTATAGGAAACCCGTTTCAATAACAACTTAGAGGCCGCAGTGGGAAATTAGAAACCTGAAATACCTATTATGAGTGTGGAAAATCAGTACATTACAAGAGTGATTGTCCAAATCTGAACCGTGCGAACTGTATTTAGAAAGTAAAAGCTCGCGAGAATTCCAAGGTTGTCAAAGATAACGTTGATACTTAAAGAGAGATTTCCTATCGTGCCTCGTAGAACCTAAATAGACTTGGACCGTAACCCCTAAGAGTTTTACACTAGTACTTCCCTATAAATTTCGTGTATTGAGTGGATGTTTCTAAACCATCTGTTCATTTTGTGTCATGGCGATTTCGTTAGTTACACTTCAATTCTCAAATAATTTATGTAAGATACTCCTCAAATATATTACCGTCTTACAACCCATTTCACTATTATTTTATAAACCGCTTTACTGTTATAGACTAATTGGACGTTATCCTATGAACTATTTTAGTGTCGTTATAAAACTAATTGTATGTTATCCTATGAACTATTTTAGTGTCGTCTTATAAACATAGTAGTTGTCGCGTTATAAACTATTTTACCGCCAGCTTACAAACCGTTTAGCTGATAGCTTCCTGTTTATTTCAACACCTTATAAACCATTTCACTATCATTTATAAACCATTCTAGCGTCACCTCATAAACTATTTTATAGACATTTTATAAACTACTTTACCATCAGTCTGCGAACCATTTTGCTGACAGCGTATTAACCATTTTACTACCATTCTATAAAAGCATTTTGTTACCATCTTATAAACTGTTACGTCGTCACCCTATAAACTATTTTGCTATCATTAATATAAGACGTTCCACTAGCGCCTTCCAAACCATTTTGCTATTATCTTATAAACCATTCCGCTAGTATTTTATATAAACCGTTTTCCTGTCATCCTATAAACCATTTTGTGGGAATCTTATAAACTACTTCATTAACATAAACTGTTTCACCGTTGTTTTATAAACTGTTCTAGTGCCATCTCATAACTACTTTCACAATCACTTTTCAAACTAACTTGTCTTTATCTTTTAACCCATTTTGTCGTCGTTCATAAACTCTTTTGCCACTATTTTATAAACCATTTCGCTAACACCTTTTAAACTATTTTGATATCATTCTATAAACCGTTTTGTCAATCTCCTATAATTATCCTACTATTACCTTATAGCTTATCTGGCTATCATTTAATGAACTAATTTGTTTCCATTTTATAACCTATTTTGCAGTTATTTATAAACTCTTTTGCTACCCTATTATAAACTACTTTGCAGTCATTTTACAAACCGTTTAATTGTTACCTCATGAATTAATTCGTTGTCGTTTTAAAAACTATTTCACTGTCAAATTATAAACTATGTCGTCGTCATCTTATGAACTACTTCGTGTCTTCTACAAACTATTACGTTGTCACTTTATAAATTTTTGGGTTGTCAACTCGTAAACTATTTGATACCATATTAGGAACCCCCTTACTGTTACGTTATAAACCGTCAAGTGACTGTCTCGTAAACTATTTTGATATCACCTCTTGAGCTATTTTACGTTACTTTACAAAATGTTTTGTGTCGCTATATAAACTATGTTGTCTTTGTTTTTACGAATTGTTTCTCTATCTTATAAACCATATTGTATATACCATGTAACTTTGAGAAACATAACACTAGTTTTGATGAAATGAACATTGCATCGTTAGTCCTTAATTACACATAGCCTGATCACCTATGTATAATTCAGGAAGGACCATGCTATGCTGGGAGTAGTCACCATAAAATTTTGTCAATTTACCCTTACTTTCCATTTTTATTTTCTTCTTTTCTCTACATTGTCAACGAGATTATATCAAACTCGTGCTTTATTAATATTTTGCGTACGTATTCGTGAGTCGTGTCGGTCACGTGTATTCGTATTCATATTCGTAAGCATCATAACTAAGCAGATTTTTCTCAAACTTTAGCATATAGAAACACCATACCCTTAGCCTAGAGACCGAATCCTACACCTCGTAGTCACGATAATTATGGATTGTAAGAACGTAGAACGCAACAGACTTATCACTCTAATTGGATTATAACGAAGAGAACGAGGAGATTTCCTTTAATATACTTACCTTTTCGTGAGTTAGAATCACGTAAATTATGAGATTCATGTACCGACAAAACTTTTGATGGACCTGAAGTTAAAGAAAAGGACGTAATTATTGCAAGTGCATGGAACCTAGTTGATAGAAGCCTCACCTCCGCTGAGTTTGGCTCTTTAAGTGGCATCGCCCCATCTACCATAGACACTAAATACCCTGTTGAGTTAGCCGACGGAAGAATCTAGACGTTGGTACTATCATTTGAGATTATATACTGAGTTTTCCGAATCATCTATTCAAGATAGACTTAATACCTATAGAACCTGGTAGTTTTGACGTTATCATTGGTGTGAATTGGTTGACAAGGTACCACGCCATGATCATTTGTGGTAAAAAGATTGTTTGTATACCTTTAGATGATGAAGCTTTAACGATTCGAAGCAATAGGAGTGATGGATATGCATCGATAGTTGCTAGTAAGCAGTTGTTTGATTGGATTGATATGTTGGAGCGGGATAACTTGAGACTTGGAGGCATGTTATGTGTTGAGAGAAAGAGAGTTGGTCGTCTTTGGCATAGTATGTCGTATACTCAAAAGGATTTATAAGACCGAGTTCCTCACCCTAGGGAGCTCCGATATTGTTCGTCAAAAAGAAGGATGGATCCTTCAGGATGTACACCGACAGCCGAGAATTGAACAAACTAACCGTAAAGAACCGTTACCATTACCTAGTATAGGTGATCATTTTGATCAACTATGAGGATCTAGCGTTTACTCGAAAATCGACCTAAGGACTAGTAACCACTAATTAGAGTTCGAGAAAAGGATATTCTAAGACTGCATTTAGGACCCGTTATGAACAATTCAAGTTTCAGGTCATGCCATTTGGTTTGATCAACACACTAGGGGTATTCATGGATCTCATGAATCGAGTGTGCAAACCGTACTTAGATAAGTTATGATAGTATTCATCGATGATATCTCGATTTGCTCAAGCAGAAACAAGGAGTACGAGGAACACCTTAGGCTTATCTTGGGATTGCTTAAGAATAAGGAATTGTATGCCAAATTCTCTAAGTGCGAATTATGGCTCCCGAAAGTGCAATTCTTGGCCACGTGTTGATAGTTAAGACATTCACGTTGATTCCGCCAAGATTGAGTCAAGCAAGGATTAGGCAACGTCTATGACTCTAACGAAGATACAAAATTTCTTAGGTCTTTCCGGTTATTACCAACGATTTATCAAAGGTTTCTCTAGGATAGAGAAACCTCTAAACCAAACTAACAAAAAAAAATATGAAATACGAATGGGAAGAGAAAGAAGAGGAAGCATTTCAACTGTTAATGTAGGAACTTTGTAGTGCACTGATTTTAGCATTACCTGACGGAAAGAAAAGCTTCGTGGTTTAAAATAACGCCTCGCATAATGGATTAGGTACTATAATGATGCAGAAGGAGAAGGTGATAGTTTACGACTCCCGACAACTGAAAGTTTATAAGAAGAACTACTCGACACACGACCTAGAATTAGGAGAAATAGTGTTTAGTTTCAAGATTTAGGAACACTGCCTATATGGCATAAAGCATACCATGTTTACAAACCATAAGAGATTACAACACATTCTAGATCAAAAGGAATTGAACATGAGACCATGTAGATTGTTAAGATTGCTCAGTGATTTTGATGGTAAGATTCGATATCACCCTAGAAAAGCAAGCGTTACAGCAGATGCTCTAAGCAGAAATAAACGAGCTAAGACTCTCAGGGTGAGAGCCTTAGTGATGACCATTAATTCAAACCTACCGCCACATATTCATGAGGCACGAGTAGAAGCTCTCAAAAAAGAGAACGTTAAAGATGAAAACCTTCATGGTATGGACAAAGAATTTGAGAATCGTTTTGATGGAACTCTCTGCATTAGGAGGAGGAGTTGGTTACCATGCGTTAGAGACTTAGGAGAATTGGTCTAGCATGAGTCACACAAACCTAACTATTTCATCCACCCTGTAATCGGATAAGATATATCATAATCTTAAGTGGTTGTACCAATGGCCTGATATGGAAGCATGCATCACCACCTATGTCAGCAAGTGCTTCACGTGTCTAAAGATGAGGGAAGATTACCAGAAGCTATCTGGTTTACTAGTACAACCAGAAATACCCCATTGGAAATGGGAAAATATAGCCATGAATTTTATCACAAGACTACCAAAGACAACAAGCAGTTACGACACGATTTAGGTAATCGTGATCATTAAAAGAATTATGCGGGCATGAGATGCAAACACTTAGAATTTCAAATTGGAGGTAAGGTCATGTTAAAGGCATCACCTTAGGAAGGAGTGATACGTTTCAGCAAACGGGGAAAGCTGAACCCGCATTATATTAGATCTTTTAAGATTCTTGCTAAAGTAGGAACGCTTGCTTATTAACTTGAACTCCCAGAGAAATTAAGCCAAGTTCAAAGCACTTTTCATGTTTCCAATTTGAAGAAGTGTTTCGTAGACGAACCACTAGCTATTCCGTTGGATGAGATCCAGATTGATGACAAGCTTAATTTCATTGAGGAACCAGTTAAAATTATGGATCGAGAAGTTAAACGGCTAAAGCAAAGCCGCATTCCAATCATGAAGGTCCGTTGGAATTCGAGACGAGGGCCTGAGTTTACTTGGGAGCGCGAGGACTAAATTAAGAAAAAATACCCTCATCTTTTCGTTAACCCTTAGTCTACGTCTTAAGCTTTGAGGACAAAACTTCTTTAACGGGGGAAGAATGTCACACCCCGAAAATTTTAGGTCAATATTTTAAACTTTTTTGACAATTATTTTTGACTTGTATCCGTTACGTTAGAATCCGGCAGTTTACTAGGAAGTTAACCCGCGTAAATCTGAAAAACGTCATCGGACGCGTTCTGACTTCGGATTTTGATTAGTTTAGATATTATATGAATTATTTTATATTTTCTAAGTGTTTCATAGTTTACGATCACTCCCGGTATTTATTTTTACGCTTTAACGTTTAAATTGCGTTTTTCGCGTTTTTGACCTAACAGAACCCCAGAAACTCAAAATCTTTTTGTGTAAACTTTAGTTATCGTCCATCTCATGTTCTTAAGTCAAAATTTTCATTCACCCTCCCCTCTCGTTATACATTGGATGCCTAAACCAAACAAATGCACCATAAGCCTTAAAATTAAATCGAAGGCTTATTTCCTTGTCTTATTATGCATGCGTGCATGTAAGTAGTGAAAATGACACATGAGAGGGTCTTTCTCATGCATATATCCTCAAGTTAGACTAAGACAAATGATACTTACACACTTTGACCTCATTTGACCAAAATTCAAAATCAAGACCAAGTATAATAGACCAAGACTCAAAAAAAATAAACCACATGGTCCTTGTGGCTTAGTTTCGGACGGACAAAGGTGTACACACACCTTTGGTGTGTGGGTCACTATATACTTAAAATCAAGAAACCCTAGACTCTTAATTCTCCTATAAATACCACATTATACCACACTTAGGGTTTCATATCATTTTCAAAGTCACCCCTTTTCCTCCCTTGAAGTCCACGGCCAACAAATACCCTCTTTAGGGTTTTCATATCTTTGATTTCTTGAAAAATCCAAGCATACTAGGTTCATTTCTAAGAATATCTAAGGTGTTTTGAAGTATTGGTTCTTTGATTTAAAAGTTTTTCTTCAAGATCTAAGTTAGGGTTTCAAGATTTGTTGTTGGGTTGTATAGATCTATTATTTTGGGGTATATATTTTGTGATTTCTCTACTTGTTCTTCATTCTTGTAAGTGTCTTAAATCTTTTCTTGTGGTTTGCTTATGTTCCTTAATATATGTTCAAGATCCATACATCCACATGTTGTGTTTGAATTTTTGAAATATTATAAAAACAAGATTTTATAAATAATGATGCTACTTTATTTCACTAGTTCAATATTATGTTCTTGGTGAGATAAGAGTTGAATGAGTGTTGCAACAATAGAAATAAAAGGATTATGTTAGATTTAGGTGTGGTTTTGTTGTGAATTAGTTGTGAATGGAGATAAGGCTAGATTAGACACTATTGTGAAGTTTGGGTGGATTTTGGTTGCGTTTTTGGCAAAAAGTGCTTGTTGTCCCAACTTTGTTTTAGGGTTTTGGTCGACCTAAAAATGTTTTCATTAGGCGTAAAAGTGGTTTTTGAAGAGCTTGTTTTGAATAAATAGTTTTTCATATATCACACATTAAAATCGGACTTAAAACGGCCAAGTTATGACCAAATGAAACTTGAAACATTTTTCGACAAACCGAATGAATAATGTGCTGATGTGAATAGTAAAATAACTTTTTGGACTTTCTAAACACTAGCGAAACATATAGTAACATATATATTGATTAGTATCGTTTAAAGACGTCGTTAACATATTTTAGGAAAAACGACAAAGTTACTAAAAATAGTAAGTTTGGTAAAATTTAGCGGAACGAACTTAGGAGTTAAGCGATTAAGGCTAGTTAGTTCGTTTTGAAAATATGGAAACTTAATAAATATAAGGGACGTTATTAACATCCTGAAACTAAAAACTTTCCTAAAATAGAAACTTTATAAAAATAGTACTTTTTTGTTAAACGCCGAAACTTAACAAAAAACTATATGATTTTATTTAGTCATGATTTGATAATCAAACTAAAGCAAACACACATGGATGTATTTTGGTGATGAACATATTATGCAATTCTTGGCATACTTTTCGTGTTTCTAAGACGCGTTATTATTCTGAGTCGCGGCTAGATTTCTATATCATCTTTTACTTGCGTGATTATCATTTGCTCATCTTGCTAAGGTGAGTTCATAGCCCTATGTTTTACTACTTTTACTTTACTATTTTTTGGGTGAGAAACATTGCTTGTTTTTAAACTATGGACACAGTTACTTTACGTTTCCTTTTCCTGATTACGTGTTGCCTAAGTAGCAAATAGACTACTAATGCCTGAATTATCATGAACCGTCAATTGCTTAACCGACCGTACTGGTTAAGTAAGCGTGAATGTTGTAAATAGATCTATTGGGACTAATTTTCCCTATCCGGGTAAGTAGCGCTTACTAGTTTTGGAGGTCTGAACAAACGAATATATACCATGTCAGAATGTCAATAGGTGATCCTGGTCAGATACCTTTAGGGCGAGGAATACTATTTGGCATATAAAATGTTTTCTTTTAAATTGAGCTTCAGTGTCACGAGCTTAGTGAAAACGTAAATGCTTTTTATGTGAAGTTGTATCTGTTATAACTGTCACGTGCGTACTGTGAACTTGTTGTCTACTTTTAATATTAAATTCAAACCTATGAATTCACTCAACTTTATGTTGACAGTTTTAGCATGTTTTTCTCAGGTGCTTAGCTATGGATGTCTTTGCTTGCTTGTTGGTGTTGCCTTGCATTGGACCGATTTTTAAGAATTATTATTATCTATGTTAACATCGTTGTCAAACTTTAAAACTTTTTATTCGCTTCCGCATATTATCGTTGGGCCTATGTAAAACTTTAACTATTTTAATTAATGCAATGATGTTGGATTTTCTAAACGTACCCTTAGAGGTCGTTCTTTGTATCTTGTGTGATGTGTATTATGACGTCACGCCCACGGACTCGTGTTTCCGACTAGGCCCCGTTTGGGGGTGTGACAGCTGTTCACAGCGATTTTTGTGGCGTTTGGAGCTGCTGAAAAAATGCATTTCTAAGGGGTTCTCATATCGTTTGTAGTCGTCTTTAGGGTTTCTGAACATACATCGTTAATCCGACAGTTGCCATTGCGCCTTGCCGCAACGCTGATGTATGTTTCGTAGGACATTTTCTGATTTGTCCCATAGCATGCCCTCCTATGGTCTAGTGTAGGTCATTAGTGTGACACCCCGAGAAATTGCATCCAATAACTTAGCCGTTTCGGTTTAATAATTTGAATTTTTAAAAGTTTCGTTTGACTTTTTCGTTTAACCGGGAAGTTGTTCCGTTATTATCTAAGAATCATTACCGGGAGTGAACCAGGACGCCAAATGTTGTAGTATTGTGGCAATAGCCATATTTTTTATATTTTAGGGCAATATTTAAAATTTTATAATTTTCTGAGATACCGTTATTCGTTTCGTTACTTGCGTAAACCGTGTTTCGTTAAAAATGAGCATATGCATAGAAGGCTTAGAAATTAAATCAAATAAAGAGCACTAGCACCTTATAATATTGAAAACTAATTTGTTCCCCCCTCCTCATGCATGCGTGCGTCCAAACACCCTAATGAACCTTGGAGACCAAGTTGAAATTCAAATACAATAAGACAAGTTTACTACACATGTTTTTGTCCTAGTTTTATTTGATTGGTGGATCAAATTGGTCCCCTCTCCCTTCCTTGTCCTATCCCACGCACACACACACACTACACACTTTTAGTGTGTGAAGTAAACTTTGCATACATATACCACATTACTTCTCATTTTCTCATTCATAAAACACACACACTTAGCATTTGAGTTTTCATTTCTCTCTTGTTCCCTAGTCCACGAAAAACACACACACACATAAATCCATAAACTTTGGGTTGTATTAGTCTTGTTCATCTTTTTAAAACCTTCAAACTTTGTAAGTCTTCAAATCTTTTAATAACTTGTACTTTCATAATCATCTTGATGCATACATACTAGTTGTATAACTTATTTTGTAAAAACAAATATTTTAAAACTACGTAAACCTTAAAAGGTTACTTTACATTTCGAAGATAAATAGAAGAAGTATAAGGAAATCATAGTTTTGTGATCGTGGTTATTTTCGTGTAATAAAAATGGTATGTTATAGCTTATAATATTCGGCTTATGTTAATGAGCTTTTGGAAAGCTTATTTTGATTATTTCGAGCTTATTGGGATTATTATTTGGTTCGGCCCAAAATAGAAAAGGAAGGAAGAAGTGTTTGTTTAGCTTATTTTGTTTTGGCCTATATATATTAGCTTATTTTCTAGCTTATTTTGAAAGGACAAATGGCGAACTTATTCGGCTTAATAAATAAGCCCGAATATGGTTTGCTTGGGCTTTTAGCCACGTCCTACATCAAAAAGCCCATGAACCGCGAGCTTAACTCAAAAGCTTAAGGTTTGGCTTATGTTGTTTTGGCTTATTAAGAGCTTATGATAGCTTATTGATGAACCAAAGACTTATTTAATACTTTTGTTTATTGGACTAGTTATAAAGAGTTTTTATTGATCGAACTTGTGAAATGTAAATTGAAAGTGAGTTTTTATTAAAGTCTATGACTTTGAAAAACATGTAAACACGAACGGGTCATGCCAAAATTTTATAAGAATTATATACTTAGATTAAATTGTGAAAATATATTTTTATAAAACTTTTCCGAAAAACATATTATTTATAAATGATAAATAATATATACTTAACTTATATAAATACATTAAAATACATATTTATGTTTTTTACATACATATTTAATTTAATTACCGACAGTTAAGCGTGCTCGTGTGAGAGAAGCACTAGCATGGGTGACCTACCGAGAAGTGTGAAAATTAAAGATATAAAAACATCATAATTGAAAGGTTTTAAATCATTATTTGGGATTTGGGTAAAATGTCGAACAATATATATGTATAAATATATTTTACTTGAACGTTATTAAATGACATTATATTATATATATATACCTTCAACCACAAAACCGATCACTAACGTTTTAATTATAAGGACATTTACAAAAGTATTTTTACATAAACATTTGTACAATATCCGTATTTTCCTATCAATCCGATTCTAAGTCGAAACCTATATTCTCTTAGGTTGCGTTCGTGTACCGTCATTCGTTTCCGTGTGATCATATTCCTAGACGTTTACTTTTTCATTTCACCGACTCGGGGTGAGTTCATAGCCCCACTTTTACTTGTTTTGAATAACTGTTTTATAACTTGGGGTGAGAAACATTGCTTGTTTTTAAAATTAGACACAAGTACTATACGTGAAAAATTCCCCGTTTACGTGTTGCCTAAGTAGCGTTTAGACCACTATTGCCCGAACTATCATGAACTGTTAATTTCTTGACCGGAGGACCAGTTAAGGGAACGCGAGTGAATAAATAGATCTATTAGGACTAATTATCCCTATCCGGGTAAGAAGCACTTACTAGTTCAAGATTTCTAAGAACTAACGGATATATGTCATGTCGAAACTAGTTAGGTGGTCTTTGGTCGGACACCTATAGGGTAAGCCTTTTATAGCACTGTACATGCTATCTTTCAGTATTAGCTTCAGTGTCATGAGCTTAGTGCAACATAAATACCTTTTTATGTGAAGTTGTATTTTTTATAACTGTCGCATATGTTTTGATATACTTGTGGTCCGCACTATTTACGTTTGAACTAAACCTATGAATTCACCAACTTTGTGTTGACGTTTTAAGCATGTTTTTCAGGTACTTAGCTTTGGACTTCTCTGATGTGCTATGTGGAGTCTACATGCAATAAGATATCATCTTTCAAGACTTTATTATCATTCATACTCGTTGTCTTTTAAAAACTTAATTATGCTTCCGCTACGTTTTAAATTTCATTTCAAACCTTGTAAGACTTATCTATTTTTAATAAACACAACGAGTTATGATTTTCAAAACGTCCATTAGTGGTCGTTCTTTGTACTTTGTGTGATGTATATTATGACGTCACGCCCCCGGACACGTATTCCGTCCAGGCCCCGTTTGGGGGTGTGACAGATTAGTATCAGAGCCAAAGTTATAGAGAACCAGGTAGAATATCTTGGTAGAATATCTAGGTCTGGTCTATAACCAGTATGTGATCCTTACGTGCTTTTATGTGTGCCTTATACGTGTTTTTGCTATGGCATATACCTGAGAACCATTTTTCCTTAAGCATGCTATGATAGGGGTTTATCTCTGCCCTGCGTTTATCTTTCTCTGCGTTATGTTTCTTTGTGTTTATTTTTGTCCTTTGAGCTCTATTTTGCTATGAGCTTACGTTTGTCTTGCGTCCATTCTTCTCTGCGTTTACGTTTGCCTTACGTATATTTCCCCATTTACATGTATGGAAGTTGTATATATGTATGTAAATATATATTTTATTTTCTTAAGACATTGTGAGTGACACAATGGTCTTGTTTATTTTAAATACATTGCAAGTTAAACAATTGTCTCGTTTACTTCTAAAACATCGTGCATAATACGATGGTCTTTAAAACTTTTCGTGACTTTACATTATATCGTTTTGCGTAATTTTGGAAACCCGTTTCGGTCTGTCGACCCCACTGATTATCCTACTATTCGACACTAAAGATGACTTTGAACACCCGCCCCATACTGTTGAAACGCCTACGTCATCTCGTCACGCCTCAACTTTTCTTACTTCTCGTAACTTCTAGAAACATCCAATTAAGTCGCACACAACTTTAACCCATCACCTCATAACATTCTATTTGGTTTTAGAAAAACAACTTTTGAAATTCGACTTATTTTATTTCGTTTAATTCGTTCGAATGTGAAGAAAATACCGACAACGAGACAAGGAATGAGTTCCGCGAGGATCGAGCGTATTGTAACCCGACGAATTGCTAATGCTATTAAAGCTGTTGTTGTCTATGAGGCAAAAATCCGCGTAGCTCACGACTAAATGGATCAGGTCGTACGTTAGGAAACCGAGATGGTAAGGAATGCCAATAACGAAATAAATGACAAAAGGTCGTGAGAGCTTACACTGGTAGACCAAATAACAAAATTGGATATGTAGGAAAGTTACCATACTTCAACAAACGTAAGTTGCGCCACACTGGGCCATGCACTGTGGAGTGCAATAACTATAAGAGAGTTTGCCATCTGAGTAGAGATTGTAGGACACCCGTTTTGATAACAACATAGAGGCCGCAGTGGCAAATTAGAAACCTGGAATACCTATTGTGAGTGTGGAAAATTAGGACATTACAAGAGTGATTGTCCAAATCTGAACCGTGCGAACCGTAGTTGAAAAGTAAAAGCTCGCGAGAACTCCAAGGTCGTCAGAGATAATGTTGATACTTAAAAAGGAGTTTTCCTATCGTACCCAGTAGAACCTAAGAAGACTTGAACCGTAACCATAAGAGTATTGCACTAGTACTTCTTTGTGAATTTCGGGTATTGTGTGGATGTTTTTAAACCATTTGTTCATTTTGTGTCATGACGATTTCGTTAGTTACACTTCAATTCTCAAATAATTTATGTAAGGTACTCCTCAAATCTATTACCGTCTTACAACCCATTTCACTATTATTTTATAAACCGCTTTACTGTTATAAACCAATTGGATGTTATCCTATGAACTATTTTAGTGTCGTTATAAACTAATTGGATGTTATCCTATGAACTATTTTAGTGCCGTCTTATAAACATAGTAGCTGTCACGTTATAAGTTATTTTACCGCCAGCTTACAAACCGTTTAGCTGGTAGCTTCTTGTTTATTTCAACACCTTATAAACCCTTTCACTATCATTTATAAACCATAACATCTGGATGGTATGTTTTGAATAATTATCGTTCAAATTTGTTTCTTTATAAATAATAAATGTGCATATGCATTATTTTCATTTCTTTTTGGCATAATTATGATTATAGATTCATTTTGACTGATGCCATGGAGATTATCTACCTTTTCATTGATGCCAACCCCATCTAGATCTTTGTTTGCTAGCATTAACAGGTACATTTTAACTTGTTTGCTGTTGGTTCATATGCTGGCAATATTCTGCTTATGGTTAATAAAGTTTGTGTTTTTTGATAAAAGGATGCTAATTAGTAATGTTCGTATTTTATAAATATAGTGGAGAAAAATCTATATAACAACAAAATTGAGAATTGGGTCTGCTGGTGTTGTGAATATGTGTTTTAGGGTGATATAAAAGTAATCGAATGATGCATATGTGTTCTAGGGTGATATAAAAATCAAAAGAAAGGTGAATTTGTATTTTATTGCTAATATAAAATCAATTCAAGGGGTGTGCACGTGTATTAAGGTTGATATAAAAGTCAACTGAATGATGTATATATGTTTTATGATTGATAAGTTTTCATTACGAGTATTACTAACCCTTCTTTACTAATTATTTTTTTGAATATGTTCATATCAGATTAATAAAGATGAAGATGCTGATAAATTCAAGACCAAAGATGATGTTGAACGGATATAGACATGAATGCACACAAACATACATGAAGATAATTTGCGGCTTTCAAATAAATACTATTGGTGCGTATGTACATATGTGGTTTGTTGCACAAGTGTATTAATCAATTTCATCTTGCATATGTGTCAAAATACAATATTTTGACATAAAGAAGACATTTTCGGACATATTATCGCATCGTGCATATATGTTCTTGGAAGATTGCACACATGTTTTTGAATGAAGAGTGCACATATTCTTGGAAGATTTCACACATGTTCTTGGAACACACATGTTCTTGGAAGAGTGCACATATGTTCTCATACATGTTATTAGAAAACGTGCACATATGTTATAATGAATTTGAACACATTTGTTTTTAGATTGTATTATACTTGATATCAAATTTTGTATGTGATATTTATGCTCTTGGCTTGTTATAAATTTGGATGTCTTATGTATAAAGTTCATATTGTTGGTTTTTAAACTTTGAAGTTTATGAAATTTAGACTAAAAACATATGCGATATTACTTTCTTAAGCAAAAAAACTTCAATGCTTTAAAAATTATATAAATTTACGTTTTTTAAGGAAACATATATGTACCTATTCTTTTTGAAAACTTGTTTGCTGGAGAAAAAAACTTTAAGAAAAAACATTTTTTTTAATTCTGAAAATTAAAGATTTAAAAATAAACATTTTATTAATTGAAAACTTAAAAAAATATTTTTTTTAATTCTGAAAAAGAAGTGATTTAAAAAACGTTTTTTATTTAAAAATAGAAAAAAGTAAAAAAATTAGCCGTGTATAACTAAAGTAACGGTCAACATTCATCACTAAAAGTCAAGACATTTATTAATCATTAATTGTATTGGCATAAAAAATGTGATTGACTAATATACCCTTTTCAATTAAATAAAAACACTTAATATTTACTAAATTTTGATTGGTTGAGAAAATTTCTTTAAAGTTCTGCGCTTAAAATGGGTTCTCAATATAACGCACCCCTATATATATATATATATATATATATATATATATATATATATATATATATATATATATGTAACTTTCCAAAGACATTGTGAGTGACACAATGGTCTTGTTTATTTTAAGACATTGCGAGTGAAATAATTGTCTCGTTTACTTCTAAAACATCATGCATAATATGATGGTCTTTAAAACTTTTATGGCTTTACATTATACCGTTTTGCGTAATTTTGGAAAACCCGTATGCAGTCTGTCGGACAACACTGGATCATCATAATATTGACTCTGAAGTGACTTTGAACACCCGCCCTATACTGTTGAAACACCTACGTCATCTGGTTACCTCTTAATTTTTCTTACTTCTCGTAACTTCTAGAAACATGCCGATTAATTCGCACACAACTTTAACCCATCACCTCGTAACATTCCGTTTTTGGAAACATGACTTTTGAAATTCGACTTATTTTATTTACTCCATTCGATTTTGAAGAAAATACGGACAACGAGATAAGGAATGAGTTCCGCGAGGATCGAGCGTGTTGTAACCCGACGAATTGCTAATGCTGCTAAAGCTGTTGCTGTCTATGAGGCAAAAACCCGCGTGGCTTATGACTAAATGGATTAGGTCGTACGTTAGAAAGTCAAGGTGACAAGGAATGCCAACAACAAGATAAATGACAAAAGGTCGTGAGAGCTTACATTGCTAGACCAAATAACAAAAATGGATATGTAGGAAAGTTACCCTACTACCACAAACATAAGTTGCACCACACTAGGCCATATACGAATGAGTGAAATAACTGCGAGAGATTTGGCCACATGACTAGAGATTGTAAGAAACCCGTTTTAATAACAACTTAGAGGCCGCAGTGGCAAATTAGAAACCTGAAATACCTACCATGAGTGGAAAATCAGGACATTACAAGAGTGATTGTTCAAATCCGAACCGTGCAAACCGTGTTTGGGAGATAAAAGCTCGCAGGAACTCTAACGCCGTTAAAGATCATGTTGATACTTAAGGAGAGAATTTCGTACCTTGCCTAGTGAAACCTAAGTAGACTTGGACCGTATTCCCTAAGAAAATTGCACTAGTACTTCATTGTGAATTTCGTATATTGTGTGGATGTTTTTCAACCATCTGTTCATTTTGTGTCATGACGATTTCGTCTGTTACACTTCAATCCTCTAATAATTTATTTAAGGTACTCCTCAATTATATTACCGTCTTATAACCCATTTCACTATTATTTTATTAACCACTTTACTGTTATAGACGAATTAGGTTATCCTATGAACTATTTTAGTGTCGTTATAAACTAATTGGATGTTATCTTATGAACTATTTTAGTGTCGTTATAAACTAATTGGATGTTATCCTATGAACTATTTTAGTGTCGTCTTATAAACATAGAAGTTGTCGCGTTATAAGCTATTTTACCGCCAGCTCACAAACTGTTTAGCTAATAGCTTCTTGTTTATTTCAACACCTTATAAACCATTTCACTATCATTTATAAACCATTCTAGCGTCACCCCATAAACTATTTTATAAACTAATTTATAAACATTTTATAACTATTTTACCATCAGTCTACGAACCATCTTACTGACAGCGTATTAACCATTTTACTACCATTCTATAAAGGAATTTTGTTACCATCTTATAAACTGTTACGTCGTCACCCTATAAACTATTTTGCTATCATTAATATAAGACATTTCAGTAGCGCCTTCCAAACCATTTTGCTATTATCTTATAAACCATTCCGTTAGTATTTTATATAAACCGTTTTCCTGTCATCCTATAAACCATTTTGTTGGAATCTTATAAACTACTTCATTAACATAAACTATTTCACCGACGTTTTATAAACTGTTCTAGTGCCATCTCATAACTACTTTCACATTCACTTTACAAACTAACTTGTCTTTATCTTTTAACCTATTTTGTCGTCATTCATAAACTCTTTTGCCATTATTTTATAAATCGTTTTACTAGTATAAACTATTTGGATGCTGTCGTATGAACCACACTAGCATCGTCTTATAAACAGAAATACTGTCGTTTATAAACTACTTTCCGTCAGTCTACGAACCGTTTTGCTAAACAGCTTATTAATCACTTTACTGTCGTCTTATAAACCATTTCTGCCATTATCTCATAAATTATTCTACTATCATCTCATAAACTATTTTTGCAATCATTTTTAACAAACTAAATCGTTTTTCATCTTTTTACCTATTTCATCGTCGTTTATAAGCCTTTTTGCCATAATTTTATAAACTGTTTTGCTAACAACTTTTAAACTATTTTGATACCATTCTATAAACCATTTTGTCATTCTCTTATAATTATCCTACTATTACCTAATAGCTTATCTGGCTATCATTTAATGAACTAATTTATTTCCATCTTATAACCTATTTTTGCAGTTATTTATAAACTCTTTTGCTACCCTATTATAAACTACTTTGCAGTCATTTTACAAGCCGTTTCATTGTCACCTCATGAAATATTTCGTTGTCGTTTTAAAAACTATTTCGCTTTTAAATTATAAACTATGTCGTCGTCATCTTATGAACTACTTCGTGTCTTCTATAAACTATTACGTTCTTACTTTATAAATTTTTGGTTTGTCAACTCGTAAACTATTTGATACCATATTATCAACCCCCTTACTGTTACGTTATAAACCGTCAAATGACTTTCTCGTAAACTATTTTGGTATCACATGTTGAGCTATTTTACGCTATTTTACAAAATGTCTTGTGTCGCTATATAAACTATCTTGTCTTTGTTTTTACGAACTGTTTCGCTATTATGAACCATATTGTGTATACCCTGTAACTTTGAGAAACATAACACTAGTTTTGACGAAATGAACATGGCATCGTTAGTTCTTAAATATACATAGCCTGATCACCTATGTATAATTCAGGAAGGACCATGCTATGCTGGGAGTAGTCACCATAAAAAATTTGTCAATTTACCCTTACTTTCCATTTTTATTTTCTTTCTTTTCTCTACATTGTCAACAGGATTATATTGTACTTGTGTTTTATTAATATTTTCCGTGCGTATTCATGAGTCATGTTGGTCATGTGTACTCGTGTTTGTAAGCGCCAAAACTAAGTAACCCTATCACATAGAGACACTACACCCTTAGCCGAGATACCGAATCCTACTCCTTGTAGTCACGATAATTATGGATTGTAAGAACTTAGAACGTAACATACTTATCACTCTAATTGGATTATAACCAAGAGAACTAGGAGATTTCCTTCAATATACTTACCTTTTGTGAGTTATAATCACGTAAATTATGAGATTCTCGTATCGACAAAACTTTTGATGGACCTGAAGTTGAAGCAAAGGACGAAATCATTGCAAGTACATGAAACCTAGTTGATAGAAGCCCCACCTTCGCTAAGATTAGCCCTTTAAGTGACACCGTCCCATCTACTATAGACACTAGGTATTCTGTTGAGTTAGCCGACGGAAAGATTATAGAAGTTGATACCAACATTTAAGGTTATGTACTGAATAATCTAAATCATCTATTCAAAATAGACTTAATTCTTGTAGGACTTGGTAGTTTTGACGTTATCATCGGTATAGGTTGGTTGACAAAGTACCACGCCATGAGAAATTGTGATGAAAGATCATTCGTATCCTCTTAGGTGATGAAACCTTAACGATTCAAAGCAATAGGCAGGATGGATATGCATCAATAGTTTCTAGTAAACAGAGTTGTTTGATAGGATTGGTATGTTAGAGTGGGATAACTTGAGACTCAGAGGCATGTTATGTGTTGAGAGAAAGAGAGTTGACCGTCTCTGGCATAGTATGTCGTATACTCAAAAGGATTTGTAAGACCGAGTTCCTCACCCCAGGGAACTCCGATATTGTTTGTAAAAAAAGGGGATGGATCCTTCAGGATGTACACCGATTGCCGAGAATTGAACAAGCTAACCGTGAAGAACCGTTACCGTTACCTAGTATAGATGATCTTTTTGATCAACTATGAGGATCTAGCGTTTACTCGAAAATCAACCTAAGGACTAGTAACCACTAATTAGAGTTTGAGAAAAGGACATTCTAAGACCGGATTTAGGACCCGTTATAAACAAATCAAGTTTCAGATCATGCCATTTGGTTTGATCAACACACCAGAGGCATTCATGGATCTCATGAATCGGGTGTACAAACCGTACTTGGATAAGTTCGTGATAGTATTCATCGATGATATCTCTATTTGCTCAAGCAGAAATAAGGAGTACGAGGAACACCTTAGGCTTATATTGGGATTGCTTAAGAATACGGAATTGTACGCCAAATTCTCTAAGTGTGAATTCTGGCTCCTGAAAGTGCAATTTCTTGGCTACGTTGTTGATAGACAAGGCATTCACGTCGATACCGCCAAGATTGAGTCAATCAAGGATTAGACAACGTCTACGACTTCAACAAACATACGAAAATTATTAGGTCCTGCCAGCTACTACCTTCGATTTATCAAAAGTTTCTCTAGGATATGGAAACATCTAACCAAACTGACTCAGAAAAATGTGAAATACGAATGCGAAGAAAAAAAAGAGGAAGCCTTTCAACTGTGATGTAGAAACTTTGTCGTGCCCCGATTTTAGCATTTCCTGACGGAACGGAAAACTTCGTGACTTATAACACCTCGCATAATGGATTTGGTACTATAATGATTCAGAAGGAGAAGGTGATAGCTTACGACTCTCGACAACTGAAAGTTCATGAGAAGAACTACCCGACACACGACCTAGAATTAGGAGCAATAGTGTTTACTCTCAAGATTTAAGAACACTACCCATATGGCATGAAGCGCACCACGTTTACAAACCATAAGAGATTACAACAGATTCTAGATCAAAAGGAATTGAACATAAGACCACGTAGATTGTTAAGATTTCTTAGTGATTTCGATTGTAAGATTCGAAATCACCCTGGAAAAGCAAGCGTTGAGGCAGACGCTCTAAGCAGAAATGAACAAGCTAATCCTCTCAAGGTGAGAGCCTTAGTGATGACCATTAATTCAAATCTACCGCCACAGATTCAGGAGGCTCGAGTAGAAGCTCTCAAGAAAGAGAACATTAAAGATGAGAACCTTCATGGTATGGACAAAGAGTTTGAGAATCGTCTTAATGGAACTCTCTGCATTAGGAGGAAGAGTTGGTTACAACGCGTTAGAAACATAGGAGAATTGATCAAGCATGAGCCACATAAACCTAACTATTTCATCCACCTTGGAATCAGATAAGATATATCATAATCTTAAGTAGTTTCACCAATGGCCCGATATAGAAGCACACATCGCCACCTAGGTTAGCAAATGCATGACGTGTTTAAAGATGAGGGACGATTATTAAAAACCATCCGGTTTACTAGTACAATCAGAAATACCCATTGGAAAT